>CACTHL010000824.1:0-108722 GCA_902712375.1 Dioscorea dumetorum | reverse complement strand
CCAAAGTCCGGGTCGGGCCGTGGCTCGTTGTCACCATCAAAAATCAAAACCATAAACATAAATCATTACTCTTTTAACCTTCAATAACTCCAAGATACGGCAAATCTAACAGATAATTATAATCCATATGAATTTTAAAATGTAAATAATCGGGATAGGAAAACATACCTCTATTCCATCCAAAACACATGAACATTTCAGATTATTGCCAGATGTAAACTACGTGCAAGTAGCCAAATACATACATATGAAGTATACATATATATATAGAGAGAGAGATAGATGTTTCCAAAACCAGTCCTACAAAATTAAGTCTTGTTAGATAAGCTTGAAATATGATTTAATGCTCAGTATAACACATAATAAATAAATATTACGATACAAAAATAAGGCTACACTTAAAACTTCAACTACTCCACCCAACTTAGGAGATTGACTTATACGACGCTACTCCTCTCACGGCTCCTTGCCTTGGCCGAGCTCTCACCACCTACACCCAATACCAGCCACAAGGCCTCAAACCAAAAGAAAACACAAAGGAAGAACAAGCATGAATCTCTTCATGCTACAAATCCTAAAACCTTAACTAGACTTAAACATGCCCGGACTTGACCCTAAAGGTTTGGGTAAGGAGTTTCTACTGTGATCATCTCCCATACAACTAAGAATACAAAGTTTAACCATGAAATCCCGAGTGCACAAGTAACCCCAATTTTCATGATTAGGAGACCAATTTAACAAGAGAAAAGAATGGATCTTCACATTCAACTCATGAATACAATAAATGGTGAAAGAAAATTCAACAAATGATTCCAAATCAACCACATCAAGCAAAAAAATTCAACAATCTAAAACCTAGAGCGAGCATACTCATCCAAAACCAAAAAGGAATAAGGAGAAAGATGAAGGAGACGAGCTTACTTTCAAGGATTCTTCAATCCAAGAAAAAAGGGAATGGTCTAGGAATGGCCCTCCTTCTCATCCAACACAATGGAAACCAAGGAAAGAGCGAAAGAAAAAGAGGAATCGGGAGAATTAGGGCTCGCTTTTTAGGATTTATATACTTAGCCAAACATGGGTCGAACACGGTGTGCAGTGAGCCCGGCTTGACGCTGCTTTCACCAAAAGGTCACCCCGACATAAGCGGACTCAACACGGGCGTGCTTAGGCCCGTGCACTTTACAGAAAACAGGCGGAATTCCTCTACCGGAACACGGCTTTTCTCGTCCCCGAGCACGGCCGTGCACTTTCAAGCACGGCCTAAACATGGGTGTGCTTATGCCCGTGTACTTTACAGTCATTGGAAACGTTTCCGTAACATCCCGTGAGATGCACCACTAAGAGCACGGTCCGAAGCACGGGCATGCTTTACGAACCGCGTCCTAAGCCTTAAAATGACTTAAAACGCGCACAAAAACTCACAACACAACCATTCTATGAAAGTTTGGATGATAACTCACATCTTAAAAGTCGAAACACCACAAAATGCCCTTGACATTGGTGGGCCTCTTACTGCTTCTACTTTATTCATCAGTGCTAGCTTCGAGAGAAGTGGAAGTGGAAGGTGTTGCTTACGTTTTGCTATGGAGATGAATCTTATTATTGGTTTCTCTACTACTCTCTTTTTATTTGTTTGGCATGTTATTCAATTAATTAAGACTTTAAATGTCACACACACAATGAATCTACACGCATTGATGATTTACGAATAAATAGGGAGACAAAAGAATTTGAATTCAAGAGAATGACTTAGAGCTATTTTTCCCTTCTCTTTAATTATTATTAAGATTATGAATTTTTTGAATGAATAATAGAATTTGATTTGATTGGTTAAAATGTCAAGAAAGAGCTAGCAGAGAATGCTAAACATTAATCATCAATGTTCTCTAATAATATCATTTGGTTTGAGTTTCTTCGTAGTTCATCTCTTGATAAAGTAAGAGACAAAGCCCCAGAAAGAGAGTGCTAGAGCAATCCCTTTGTCCTTGTAGAGCTTTTTTAGAAAGATGAGTGCTAGGATCTCTACGAATAGGGAGTAGGACAGACACCAAAACAACTCCTAGAAGTGAAGAGGTACCAAATGCAAGCGCGACCAACTCTATGTTAAGAGCCTGCCATAATAAGTTACTGCCCCAAGTCTTGGTTTTGCTCCGATAAGGAGGAAGAAGACCAGTGCTGACATAGATACTTGAACATAATGTTGCCGCTTCTCGCTAATGCGGTATCTGATGTGGATACACCAAATAAACACTCTGATGTGGTGAGGGAATGTAGAATCAAAAAATGCTGATGGCCATATAAGCTATTGGAGGCTATAAAGTCCTGAGTGATTGTCTGGTTACATAAAAATAAAATTGGGTGATAATTGTGCTGCTTTTCTAAGTTCAGTAACCAAATTGAACAATAGAGCAAAGTTTAATGGCCTACGGAAAATTTATTCAAAGTTTGTTCTTGAGTAGCAAAAGCTTTGCTTGGTAAAATATTCAAGCTCAACTCAAAATTTCTAGTTTCAAATCAAGCTTGGAAAATTAATTTCAACTCTACCTTGATCCAGTTAGTTAAGTAGCTCCACAAAATAAATAAATAAGTGCACATATTATATAAATTATTATTATGTGGAAAACATTATAGAGCTTGTATTGTTTATTTTTAAAATAAAAGCAACTTTCAAACTAAATCTATCTAGATTTGAGTTTTCAAAAGTAAGTTGGTCTAATTTTAATTTTAGTTAAATAGAGTTGACTCAGGCTTTTGAAAATAAAATTAAGCCAAACTTAAGCACACTTTTTTTTAAGTGAAATTGTATTTTTGGCTTGAGCGGGTTCATCGCAATTAAGCTCGAGCTATTTACTACTCTAGTTCTTAAGTATCTATGGATTATATTTCTTGTAACATAGTAATTTATTTAACCTAATATTATTTATTTAATATATTAATTATTACAAATATTATTAATTTAACCCAATTAATTAAAATCCTAACTATTTCATAACCACATTTTATTTTAGATGGGCCATTTCTAAGATGAGCAAGATTGAAATGTGACACTTTTTGACTTAGCCCTACACATTTTATACAATACAAGTACACTATTTTTATTTTTAACCAAAAATTTTTAATGTCTATTCATCATGGAATTAAAAATAATAATTAAATTTCATTAATAACAAAAATTTTAAAATTATTTTAAAACTCTGAAAAATTTATTTTATTTGACTATTTTCCAAACCCTAATAATCAACCACTTACTTTTTGTGACACATCAAACCAAGTCTTATTACTTACCACTTCAAAGCTAACAAGTGACTTCCAGTTTTTCACTTCCGACCGACTTCCCAGAAAACAAACTCCGGGAAATCGACTTCCTGTTTTCAGAAGCGGCAAAAGAGCAACCTTTCCTTTCATCAACGGCTCTCTGTCTTCTTCTCTTTTTTTTTCTCCGTTTTGTTTTCCTTTTGTAAGTCCTTTTCCGAGAGTTTTCAGTGTAAATGAGGTGAATCTCGACTTCCCCTTTCTGATTTCCTTTCCTCTTTCGCTCTCGCGAACTCCGATTTCTAGGGTTTGACATCGTGGCTATTTCCCCCTCTTCTCGTTTGCTAACCCTAATCCTCATCATCTCTTGTTTCGGAGGTCCGTCCGTGAATCCGCCGTGTGATCGAGGTGGGAGAAGCGAGGCGGTGGGGAATGGCTGCGAGGCCTCAGGTGACCATCACGTTGGGCCGCAGCGGACAGGTAAACAAACTCTCAAACATTCTTTTTTCCATCGATTTTTTGACCTAAGTTTCTATTAGATCAGTTCATGCTTGCGGTTCAATGGATTCGCATTGTTGTGTGTCCTTATGGTTTTATTGTTGATTTTTTTCCCCTTCTTGTTCTTCTTGTAGTGGCAAACATCGTTGATTTTTTTTGGGTATATTTGATATTAAATTTGTAGAACATGAAATAATTGTAGAAACATTGTGTGTAAGATTTTGCTGTTTGGAAATAGTGGCTTTTTTGTTTACAGAATTTGTTGATATTCATCTATTCTTAGAAGCAGTTCAGAGCTGAAATAATCATATGGCTTTTATGGGAGAAATGGCAGGACAAGGAAATCGGAATTATATGAAGTTTGGACATGTGTCTTAGTTGGTTGATTTACATGGAGAATTTTTTATATGCTTGGGGAATATTGATGCTTAGCTGTGATTTTAAGTGTTGGGTTGTTAAAGGAAAATGGTGTTGGATTGATGATTTAGATTTTAATTAGTTGAAACAGGTTGCTGATTGCATTATACAAATGTGAGTGTGTAGTGCTGGGTTGGTTGGAAAATGGTCTTGAATTAATTATTCAGGATTTAGTCTGGTAAAGTGGGTAGCTTATTGCAGGTGGATGCTGATGCTGCTGTGCGAGGAACCTTTATACTAATTATTCTGAGACTGATGCTCTTTACTGTCATGCTTGGACTAGAGATAGGGTGGCCATGGCAATGTGGAAAGACATCATTATGTTTCATGATACTCCCCAAATTAGGATGTAGCTATGAGTAGATGTGGTGGTAGGATACAAAGTAGTTTTTTAGCCTGGGTTTTTATTCTTGGGTGGTGAGGATTTACATGTGAAACGTGAAGAGACTGCAGGCAAGTTACCATTCCTAAATAAAAGCATAAGATGATGACACTGATCTATCTGATATTTTAAATTATCATCATGATACTGAAGTACTGATTGGTATAGGTACATGGCATGCTGCAGTAGCCATGGGGCATAATTTTCAATGCATAGGACTGGAGATTCAAGATAAAAAGACAATGTATTGTAATGAAAATAGTATAGGAAGGAAACTTGGTGAATTCTTTCTGGATGAAATTTGAAGGTGTTAAAACTTATTTTACAGGTTGTGAAGAAGGCGAGCACTAATGCTGTTGGTAGTCAATCCGGCTATTTGCCACCACCATCCTTGGGGAAGTAAGCAATCTATACAAGAGAGGTTGGGGGCCAATGTGGAAGATCCAAATGCATATGCTAGTCAGTCCCGGAGTAAACGGTGTGTTTAATATCTATCTTTGTTATTTTCTGCCTCCTAAGTTTTGTAGCCTCATCTACCTATGACATTGGTCATTAATTTGTCACATACAACTTAACAAATTCTTAGTTTTCTTTTAAAGTTGAGAACACATATCTGGCAGTTCAGATATTTACCTGATTAATATTCCATAAAATTATAACCATAAAAAGATGTATGCTCTGAAAAGTTATATCTTACCATATAGTTTTTTCTTGGGATTTGTTAGGTTTTGCACTTGTGAAATCTGTGTTTAATTAATCATTCATATTGAATTTGCTTTTTGTGCTCTAGCATAGTTAAGCTCGGATTGTTTTTGTAATGGTTTAAGCTTGTTAAGTGACATATATTTTGTACACCCACTGCTGTCTTTGTTTTGTAGGGATCTTTGAAAATTGAAAGACTCTTCTCCTTAAGTTTCTTTCAATCTTGAAGTATATACCACTCATGGATGGTTGTTCTTTGTGGAATGCATTATCATTGACCAGCATTACTAGGACCCAAATATGAGCATCTAGCATCCCATATTCAAAGAACATCCAATGCCTTAACTTTAATGAAATCTGTAGACATGACTGTAGACATGACTATAAATATATACCTATATGTGGGCATGCGAATCATAGTGTTTTTAGAAGAAGGGATAACATTGTAGTAAACCTAATTGTTTTTAAAGATGAAGAAGTCAGTACAGTAAAGATTTAAATGATATTAATATTTTAATTAAATCAAAATAGAAACCTTAAAATCATGAAAATCATTGTTATAAGATTGAAAAGATAAGATTTCATTTATAAATACAAAAATGTTTAAAAATTATGGAGTTTTAAATGATAAGAAAGAAAAAATATTTAGAGATCAGTGAAAATCAAGTGTGGGATGGAAAGGGAATAAGAGAAATTAAAATCCTCAACAGAATCATATGGGAACATGTGATCTAAATCGATGTATCCCCTAATGGACATGTGAAGTTTTCCCTATATGCTGGGTAACATTGGCATTAGCTTCCATTATCAGAAATTTTCAAGTTCAGAATAAGATGTTTGATGACTTCGTATGAAGAAATCTGCAACAAAAATCATCTACTAAAAACATATGAACATTTTATATAAAGTGCTTCATGCTGGGAAACAATCAAGAAGCAGCTCTTTCCTTTAAAATTGGCCCTGTATGCAATCTTATTGTTTTTGTGCGATTTTTCATTATTTAATCTTTTTCTGTCACTCTAATTTCTCCTCTCATGTGCTTCAGAGTGGTCATGAGTGTTTGGCTGCTAAAGACTAAAAAACTCTTTGATCTTGCCTATGGTTGTATGTTTCTGGATGGGAGCATATTGTATTACCTTTTGTTGGTGGCTTCTATTTGTGGTTGGCTGCCTCATAATTTGGCTTCAAGTAAGCTATTCTCATAATTAACCTAAAGGTGAGGCCAACTCACAAAAATGGAAGTGATGTTGGAGGATAGTGTTCATGTAGAATTTCTTAGAAAACCATAGTGTTCATAAAAGCAAGCATTTGTGTTAATATACAAATGTAATTATATCCTCCACTCATTGCTACAATCAACAGCTGGGCAACTATTGTATATCATTTTAATTCACCTACAACGAAGAAAAAAGGCTAACTTATGAAGTATGTAAGACACTTAGCCTTTGATTATTGGCGTTCATCTTTGTATAAGTCCCGTGAAGAGATTGAAGATCATGGGTCATAAATGCATATATACTTGTATTTTGGAGGTTTGTATATTTGTAGAATGTACTCGCATGGCCAATCAGTTTCAAGACCATTTATAGGAAGGCTGATTTGTAGAATTACAGCCAATCACATCACATCTTAAACTTATTGGCATTGTTGCAGAAAATTCTGTTTAAACTCCCTGTACATGAGTTTGGCGATCAAATACTGAAAATAAGGAATGTGGTTTATGAATGATTACCCAGCCATTGGATGGTAAATAATACAACATATGAATAATAATATGTAGTGAGAATAAATGCAATGCTTGATTTAGAGTTTTGAAATTCTTGTCCTAGTTCAAGAAATTTATTTGACCCAAACATTTGCTAATGAGCTCACGCTTAAGAAAATAATTATCATCTGACTAGATGATCAGATAGTAGTTTGTAGTATCTGAATCAATTGTCATTTGGTCTGTAAGAAAATTTACTTATCCATATAGAGAATTTTGGTTTTCACTTATCTCCTTTCCAATTAACACTCTATCTTAATTTTTTTCTTATTAATGTTCAATTTCAATCTCAATCTTCTAGTTTTCATAATTACCTCAGCATTTTTTTTAAATTTTATTAAGTTGATTCTTATCTTTCTAATTCTGTTAATAGTGTTTTTTAAGATTTTAAGAATTCTTTTTATTTTAATTTAAAATTTAATATTATTTAGATATCTTTTCCAAAGTTCTATCTCTCTAAAATCAGCATGTTTTTCTATTATGTTCTTAGACAATGTCACGTCTATATACACACATATTTAATGCCATGAAAATTCAAGTGTCATACTTTCTATTGCTTGGATACCTGACATGATCAAGCAAAGAGGGCAGTCATGTTTCTCCACCAATCAAACAATTAGTTTTCTACAAAAAGGCATCTACTTTAGACATTTTCTACTTATTCTAAGGGCATTCCGATTTCACACATAAATTTTGATTTGTTTCTCTTTGATAAGACAAGAAAGATAGAAAGTTGCTGAGCTGCATACTATCTTTTCGTAATTTAGCTTGATATTATATGCTGACCCTCAAAACAGCCAACATAGTGTAAGATTGATCTAGTTTCATACTAGAACTATACATGTGTTAGTTTAGGTTTTTTGTCATTGCTAATGAAGTGTGGTTCACATAAGTATATTGTTAGTGTGTAAACCCATCAACATTGGAGTTCTTAAAGTTCTAAATGTTGTAGACTTATTATTGGTTGTTATTTATATTTCTAAAAGAAAATATCTGCTTATCCTCTGAGTGTCATTGCTCTGGTGCCTGCATGAAGTTAGCTTCTTGATCGGAGAGAAAATTATGCAATGTCACCTTGATGCTTATGTTGTGGATTTCATTTTTTTTTTTTTCAGATTGTTGTTATAGTTGGTAACAGAGATTACTCATATTGATTAAGAAATGCATTTCAGAATTCTCATTATTTTTTCTTGGCAGTTGGGGACTTTTTTTGTTACTAGCGTTCTTAACATGCTTATGTTTACTGCTGATTACACTACTAGATGTGCCCTCACGTTACAATTTTACATGTTTGCTTGAGACTAGCTTGCCAGTTGGATGCCAATTTTCAAGAATAGAATGGTTTTGGACAATTTATGCACACAGTACTTTTGTTATCGAGATTACTGGCTTCAGTTATGTTTTGTACATCTAGAGCTTAATGGGAGTCATTTCTTCTAAACTTTTTTGGGCTAATGATGGCTGCAATCTTGTGTATGTGTATTATTGTATATAGATATTTCTTGATCAGGCACTTACCACTTACTTTTCTCAAGTTACGTTTCTCTTACTTTGAGTGTTTCATTGGGCAGCCAGCGAAGGGAGGGTCATGATTTGGTTTCAGATGATGATTTGGATGATGATCAGCAAAACGCTCCCAGTATCCATTCTGAAATCATTTGAGTTATACATCTTTTATGAATGTCTTTCGTATGTGATCCCTTAATTATAAAAAGAACGTTGGATTGGGAGGGATGACCTAAGACATAAACTGCTTAACAAAAGCCTACATAGGCGTGGTAATGTCGTTCGGGGAGCAGAAGGTCATGTTGACCTTCGTGTAAAGCTTTCTCGGAATGCAAAAATTTCATCCAGACATGAACAACAACAGAGGCAAGAATCAAAGCCATCTGCTCCCATGAGGACGCATCATTCCCACAAGAAGTGCTGATGATTTGCTTCAATTGGATTCAGTGCAAAAATCCTATTCAGCATGGCCATTAGATGGTCGAAGACATAGATCTCCTGATCTCCATATTGGTGTTTCCAGGGGTCCCAGCAATCATGATGGGCTGAGACATGTTTCTTCAAGGCCAGTTGACACTTCAAGGCCTTCAGCGTATGCTTCAAAAGATTTGTTTGATGCATCAAGGCGCGTGCCCTTTCTGACTAAACCTTCAGTTGCAATTGAAGCTTCAAAACAAGTTCTGAGAGTACCTCCACCAAGTGGCATTATGCAGAAAAACTCGCACATGGTAGGCGAACTTGCCCTTTTTCTTTGCTTTCATTTATCATCATGTCTGATTTTATGCTTGACCTGCACAACTTCTCATCTGACTGGTTTATACTTGTGTGATATATATTATTCATGATGTTCTGCATTTCTGAGAATTGCACGGAATTATACTTTTCTCTATTGTAACTTCAGGAAACATTGCTTATGGTGGGTAAGCAGGTATTTTCTTCCTTTTTTTTTTTTGTTTGTTTTGGTGGTTGGGGGTTGTGGTGCGGTTGGGGGTGAAGCTGGTTTTGGTACCTATACCTTTCTCCAATATTTATTCCATGTTTGTCTTTTTGAGTTATTGAATATGGTTCACGTATCTCTTTTCCCCTTTCATTTCCAGCCCCAGTGGACAACTTTTATCTTGTCATCATCTTATAAATTGTTTAATCAATAAAAAGTTTTTCTTTAATTGCATGTTGTTGTTGATGTGGTAGAATCTTGCCAACAAGGATAGACGATGTCATCATGTATTGCTAGTTGTAGGCCAAGGGTCAATCACCTGTAGTGATGAAAATGAATAACCAAGGTAAAGTACATAAAGCACATTGAAATCTTGAAAGTACATGTATGGAAATGAATATCAGAGCAAAGCATTGGAAGCAAAAAATGGCTTTTGCCGTTTGTTCTATGATGACTGGAAAGTTTTATTTATAGTCACTTTATTAAGTTCACTCATGATAGTGTTTGTGTGAGCTTTATTATAGTTGTCATCTAGTTCTTTTCTTGAATACAAACAAGCTAGGAAGATTTGTTGATGTCTATGTTAGACATTCTCAGCTTTACTTCATTTGTATGACAGAAAAGCCTTAAATATGTTAGAATTGTACAGATTCATGAAAATCACAAAAATAATAGGATAAATCAGAAATGAGGAGTTTGGGAGAAAGAATAAAAAACAATCTCAGAGTAATTACTATTGTATTAGAAGGCTTGTATATATATATATATATATATATATATACTTCCACCATAACCACTTGTGCTATTAAATTGTGGTATACTGATTTCTCTTGGAAATTTATCAGGGCCATATATTTATTTTGCGATGTGGTTGGTTGACAGCTTTGTGTATATTTGCCTTCCTGATTTGCCTCTATACACAGATCATTATTTGAGTTTCCATTATTCTTGTTTTGCAGATTTGAGATATTATATACAGTATATCCTCAATAAATGAATATTCAAGAAATTTAAAACCCCAACAAATAATATTTTCTCTTCCCCAATTTGGGCCAATGTGCTCAATTAATAATTTAGCTAAATGCATATGATAATAATTATTTTGAAACTTTTTATAGCCCAACGAATATATAAATCAATAATCCATCGAATACATAGAAAATACTATATAAAATTTATAATATTAAAGTTTTTTGTTTAACTATTCTATTTTTAAATCCTAATCTTTTTGTAAAATATGTATCTGTAGTCATTTGTTTCTTTCTTGTCTGTGAACTAAATACAATCTTATCCTTAATTTTTTTACGAAATACACACCTATTTCATATATTATGCTTCATTACAACAAGTAATTTTTTAAAGTTTTCATTTCTAAAAATGTCGTTTTCCGTGAAATATATGGTAAAACACAATTATCATTTAGATCTTGACCATTATTAACTAGCATATCCATTACCCCTTCCGATAATCTTTTCATTTATAGTTGAATTCATCATAGTATCATTGTTATCAATATTGTAAATGGACTCCATATAATTTTGGTCGTTTTGTTTTCATTTTGTCTTTGTTTTCCAGATGGTATAAATTATAAGAAGACTCCTCTAAATTAATAAATATTCAGTTATTGATAAATGAATAAATTATCCATTTATCGATAAATAAATAAAGTCTATAAGATAATAATTCTTCTTGGTCCCAACAGTACTATTTTATAGAGGTTTAACTATAATTGGGGCTTTTGGCTCATATTCTTGCCAATTGATTGCTAGCTTGTAATTACAAGTGATTATCAAATGTACAAGATTCTGTTATCAGCCTGAATGATTTCTTTTTAAATCTTATTCCCCAAATCACTGGAGATTTAGTAATTTACCAATTGTGGGGGCCTAATCATTCTAATGCCTTATAACAAGGAATGGGTAAGTTGGTGAATATCTGAATTTGGTCTATCCTGAGTTGTGTGGATAAAGCCACTAACCCAATTTCCTAGACCGAATGATTTTGGTGAGGATTACATTTAATGGCGGACAAAGCCATTAGCAAGGACATATACACAAATATTTTCATCTGGCCTTTTTAAGGGCACTATTCATTTGAAGCCAAGTTGAGGTTTGGAACCCACATTGGTTTATCTGCTAAGACAGCTAAACTTCTGCATACATCAGAGTATGAAACAAGAACAATTAGGAATAAGTTTCTCAAATTTTAACAAAACAGTTTGACAATTCCTGGACCAAAGCAACTGATTAATTTATTTTATAGTAGTGAATTTGCAAATAGCTATGTTTAGATTGGGGCTCTCTTCTTTAGGTAAATAAATTGTTGATTAAAATGTTCATGAATGGATATTCACTCATTTTTGATAGCCTTGTCCATGTTCTCTTCTAGAAATTTCCATCTAAACATGCTCACGTTATGCGCATTATGAGACACATTCACTGAAATACTGTACAATCCACGGTGTTAGTTTTATGTGGATTTACAAGTTTTGCATGGTAAATGCAGTTTTTTTACATCCATTAATTATGAACCTACTCAGATCGCTAAATTTTCTCTTATTTACCTTCCATTTCTTGTAGGCTGAGGAACCAATCACTGTTTCTGGTTTGCTGCGTTCATTGGGTTTGGAGAAGTATGCGATTCTCTTTCAGGCAGAAGAGGTAACTTCTATGCCAAATCTTGTCTCCAATCATTTTCCATTAAACCTTGACTTTTTTTGTGATTTTTGACCTTGATATTTAGGTGGACATGCCAGCACTGAAACAGATGAGTGACCATGATCTTAAAGAGCTGGGAATACCAATGGTATAGTTTCTGTTAGAATAATTTCACATCTTATATCGTCAAAACTGAAGATGAAATTAGTTCAAATTTGCCCAATTGAAATATCTGGAAATACTATTTTCTTTTTTCTATTTTTTTCCCATACGAATCCAAAAGGAGTGTTATTCTATTTTTTATATTCTTATTTCTTATAGATCCAAGGACTCAATTTTTTACACAAAATGAGAATAGATCCATAGGCTCGATACCTTGTTATATAATTGGTTGTCTGAAAAAATATCAGATGGAATCAACGATTGAAGCAAGTTCATTACCAATTAATTCTCAGATAAAAAATTAGAAAAAAAATTAAGCATTGATTCCCATACCATACATAAATTATTGTAGAGCTTATTTTGGCATATTTGCTTGAAGAATCCTTAAATTAGGTTGGATATTGAGAATGTGTCAAGTTGTGCATCTACGTGTAACTATTGTGATTATGTGTTTCAGGGCCCAAGGAAAAAGATCCTTCTTGCAGTGCTTTCTCGGCAAAAACGGCATCCATGATAAGAGTGCTTTGAATTGTATGCGGGTTTCGTTACAAATTCCACAAGTCAATTACGCCCTTGCGAAGATGTTGTGTATCTTCTGAGTGCTCATTTTGGTATTAACCTTCTCATATTCATCGAACTTAGCCATAGATTTCAAATAACATCCATTCACAAACCTGATATTCGAGCAGTCAATTACCTGTTGAATCAGTTAATCTTTCGGTCAATTGTCAGTTTGCATGTTCATCTCAATTTCAGAACAACCTGGAAATTTTGTATGTCAATGCTGAATCTTTTCGACAGATGGGAATGGAGTTCACAGGGCCCTTATAGATGTGATCACTGGGTAAGGAGCTGGAAACATTCTCTCATGGGAGTAATTGAGTGAAAAAGCATGTTTTCCATTCTATTGTCTGTTATTCTCTTATGAAGTTGAGTTACTTGTTAATTACTGCGGTGATGCATTGAAAAAGGTTATATGAGATTTTTCGAGCTTGTCCTTACAAAAATGAGAACAGATACCATGGAGGTATGTGATACAAATGGTATATGATGGTGGGCAATGTGGTGAGCGGCTAATTTGTGAATGTGAGTTTTCCGTACTAAATTTTGCTGAGTGAGTTATTTTTGCCTTGAGATGCTAAGTAATTGTGCATATTTATCATTGTATATTTATTATCGAATGGTCCTTGGTGGCCGGAGCCCGGTATTGGTTTTGCCTAGGCTGGCGGGGCTTGTTTCGATCCCACGCCGGGGAACGGCATGCCAACACGAAGGTTGCGTTTGGTACATGGAAAAGTACCCAACTTTCCCGGGAAAGTAACATAAGAGTCTTTTTATTATGTTTGGTAGAGTTTTTTTTGGAAAGTAATATTGTCATGGGAGAGTAATTTCACCAAAATGAGAGAAAGTGATTTTCTCACAACAAGGTGGGAAAATTGGATTCCCATGGGACAGTAAAATAAGTCTATTTTTGTGATCAAAATACTCTTAATCTTTTTTAGAATTACTTTTCCACTCTAGGGTTTTCTCAAAGACATGTTTTTTTATCGGCCGGGCCTTCATCGCTTCTCTAGGAAATCCGACAATACGTCCATCGCCCGAGCCTCCATTGTTTCTCCCCACATCTCTATTACCTTACCAACTAAAACAATCGATTAAGTTAATAAATTATTTTATTAAATTAAAAAAAATTATTTAATTGAATTTTTTAGAAAACATTTTACACATTTAAAAATATTTTACTATTATTAATTTAATGTTAAAAATGATTGACAAATTGTTGATAAAGTATATTAATACAAGGGTATTTATGTCATTTTGGCAAAAGATTCTCGAGAATATATTTTGATATCGCACACTCTACCAAACAAAGAAATGTTATTTTTTAGGAATCACTTTCCTATCAATCGCTTTCCATCAATTAAATTCCATCACAACATTCGCATAATAAAGTACCAAACGCAACCAGAAGGGATGGCCCAGTGGCACGGGATTGTCAGATTGTTGGGCCTATTTTATTTTTTAAAGAAAAAAAATATAAAGATTCAAGAAGTCTAAAAAGCTTTAAGATTTTCTAAAAACGTAATTAAACGAATTGTTTGAATGGTAAAATTAATATTTTTAGTAAGAGTGGAAATTAGCATTATGCATCAAATCTTAAACTGAGTTTAATTATATTTGAAAAAAATGAACTAATAAAAACATTGCTGTTGTTTTTTGTAAAAGATATTTAAAAAACATCCAAAAGACAAATAACTAAAGCTTGCCGTCTTATAAATGTCAGAATGGAAATTATAGTCATTTTGTATATTTGTATATTATATATATATATATATACATATATATATGTGTGTGTGTGTCTGTGATTTGCTTAATTACTTAAGTTTGAGATACAATTATGCAAAGTTTAATATGGAATGGGAATATGTTATGATCACGCTAGTGTTAATATGAAATGGAACCATGGTACTATCACGTCATTGCTCTTAACAGGAGTTCATAGAATATGCCCCTTTGTATTTCAAATGAAGATAAATATCCCAATTTCTAATACTTCAATTAATTACTTATTTATTTATTTATCTATGCATTAATTAAAATTAAAATTAACTATGGATCAACATTTAAAATATTAACAAAAAAGATTGGTTCAAATCGTAGAGACTTCTTTTGTTTAAAAAAATAGTTTTAAACTCAAATACAAGATTTTCAATATCTCATCCTCAAAAACTACATCGAAAAAAAAAAAAACTAAAATAAATTTATTATTATTATGATAGTCAAAAGTCAAAGGAGCAAACAACACATCTTGAGAGGATTATCAACAAATAAAGTGAGGGAGCACTACTTTCATAGAAACATAATCTGTCTCACTGCTTTCCACTTTGAAAAAAGCAACAAGAGAAAAAAAAAAAAAACCAACTCTTTTTGAAAAGCATGAAAACAGGATTATAAGACAACCAATCCTCATTTTCATCCATGCAAATTCCCAAATTCTTTGATAATAATGTAGTAAAGTTGTCATAATTTGGCACGTTCATCGCATGTGCGTAAATATAAGAAATAAATTTATAACAAAATTATTT
Organism: Dioscorea dumetorum; assembly: GCA_902712375.1. Classification (NCBI taxonomy): domain Eukaryota; kingdom Viridiplantae; phylum Streptophyta; class Magnoliopsida; order Dioscoreales; family Dioscoreaceae; genus Dioscorea; species Dioscorea dumetorum. The sequence goes on along the minus strand of CACTHL010000824.1, from coordinate 93,358 downwards.
AAAATAATTTTTTATACAAACAATATATGGAGTTAAACGCATGGCTTTTAAAGGTCATTTAGCTATTTTTTACATTATATTTTTGCCATCATCAAATAAATTAAACTATTCAATATGGCACATATTATTAATATATATATTTCTTTTCTGCCCATTAAAATCTCAATGATTCCCATATTTTATTTTCCAACAAAGTTTGAATTCAAATTGTTCACTCAAAGGTGTTCTCAGGACATTTGAACTTTAAAAAAAAAAAAAAAAATATTCAAGTTTAATGAAGTAATGCTAAAAGTCTAAACAAAAATTATATTAGAAAAAATTAGAAAAAAACACTAACAAAAATATTTCAGGGAAAAACTTGGTAAATAAATGTCATTTGTGATTCTTTTAAAAGGTCTGATAATTTCACCTTTAAATTATCATGTAAGCACTTTGTCTATAAAGATCATTTAATTTAAATATTAAACCTAATTATGCTTTTTACAGGCTTCTTTCTACCTTTCAAACTAATAAATCAAAACAAATTCAAATGGCGAAATAATGTTTTTTAAATAATTTTAAAACGAATAAGGAAACATGGCTTGGATGTCATGGTCCAGCTAAAAGCCGCTACTCCTAGAAGCCTTTTTTTAGCTACCCAATTGTCTTTCCTTCTTGAAATCATGCCCTAAGCATTCCCATTGGCACAAGATTATTTAGCCTATTTTTCATCTTCTCTATCTCTATCTGGTAAGGTAAAATTTAAAAGTTTTTGAAAGAGCCGTAAATTATGGTTTTTTTTAATTTAAATTTTAATTTGAATTAAAATGATTATTTAATTTTAATTTTTTTTTTATCATATCTGGTGATTATTTGAGACATTTTAGTATATTTTGGATGATTTAAATACTGATTAATTTTATATCAGCACATCATTAAAAATAGGGCAAAAACTCTCATGTGTAAATAACCATTTTGATTTAATTAAAATTTGAACTCAAAATAAAAGTCGAAGATAATTTACTATCTTATTAAGCAAATGAGCCGAACCGAGCTCGAATTTAACATGTTTTAATAAGCTGAACTCATTTCCTTTTCATTATAAATCAATATTTTTTGGTGTAACTTCGAGTTCAAAACTAGTTTTGTCAACTAAAGCCGAATTTGAGCTTAGAAGTTCAAGAAGAAAAAAAAAAAAAAAAGGGCATCTTAAGCACTATTCCCCTCATTAACACACACAAATACAAAATAGTAAAAATCCCCAATATTTTCTATACAGCTCCCTATTTTCAGTCACACTTTTGCATTTCAACCCCTCCACACACAAAAACAAATAATGATACTGATAAAAGCGTTCAAATTCTTAGAACTCGGCCGAGTTAACCGCTTCCAACTCGTTACCAGCGTCCAAATCTCTCCCCATCATCGTCCTCCCCAACCAAAGCCCATTCTCAGATCTCACACTCCTCCCCATCTCCATCTCCACCTCCACCTCCATTTCCCCTCTCATCACCCTCACCGCCCTCCGCCCCATCTCCCTCACCGCCTCCGCCCCTCCCCTCCCTCTCCACCACCCTCTCCACCGCCTCCTCCGCCCCCGCCTCCCTCGCCAACCCCCCTAAACCTCCACCCACTCCCTCTACTCATCGCATACATCGCCACCACGCACCCCTCCTCGTTGATCCCCTTATTCATCATCTCCACCAGCACCGACACCGCCCCGGCGTCCATCATCGCCGCACTCCCCTCCCCTGCTCCGGCGATAACGCCTATCACCCTCATCGCCACTTTCCCTATTTCTCCCCCCTCCTTCGCCACCCCCAACAACCCCCTCACCGCCCCCGGCGTCCTCACCACTCTCGCCCTATTCGACGATGCGAGGCAGAGGTGGTATATCGCCATTCCGGCGTCCCGCCGGGCCAAATCCTTCTCCACCGACCTGCAGAACAGGTGGATCAATGGCGGCACCGCTCCGAGCACCCCGATCGCCGCCTTGTTCTCGTCCTCCATCGATAGGCTGAAGATCGCCCCCGCCGCGTGGTCCCGCGCCTCGTCGTGCCCGCACCGGAGCACGTCCACCAGCGCCGGCACCGCCCCCGATCGCACCACTGGAACCTTGTTCTTCGCCTCCAGTGATAAATTCACCAGCGCCGCCACGGCGTTGGCTTGGATCGATTCGTACCGGGAGACTAGCATCGGGCGGAGCGCCGCGAGGAGCCACCGCGTGCACAGCGAGATCCGCCGCTCCTGGCCTTCTCTCGTCGCTCGCCGGAGTGACATCAGCGCCGATTCTTGCTCGGAAATCCTAGGGTCTTTCAGCTTGTTTAGAATCTCGATTTCCAGCGGATCGTCTAGGGTTTCCTCCACGATTTCCGAGGAGGAGGAGGACGACATTGAGTAGGCAGAGGCGGTGGCAGTGGCGGTGGCGGTCGGGGTAGCATCTTCGCTCGAAGTCGAGCACGATTTAGGGCCGCCATCGGGGGCCATAAGGCGGCGAACGAGACTTAGGGCGGACTCCAGAGGGAGAGGGGCGGGGTGAGGATGGCCGGAAAGGTCGCACCAGCGAGAAATGGCGGAAGCGAGAGCGGAGTTGGGGATGAGGAGCAGAGGAGAGGATTGGGAGGAGATGATGGGAGGGACGAAGTGGAGGTCGTTGCAAGCTTGGATGACAGCTCGTTCGAAGGTGTGGCCGGAGGGGACGACGACGGGGTCTGCCATGAGAGTGGAGGACAAGGTGCAAAGGAACTCCGGCGGCGGCTCCGGCAAGGGTGATGGAGAAGACGATCGTGAGCGGTGGAAGGAGAGCCGCCATCTATGCTTCCCGCTTCCCATTCGCGTATGTTCTCTTTCTCTTACTCTCTTGCGTTATTTTCATTATTTTTTTATATAATTTTGGTGATGGGGGTATATAGATAGATATATAGATATATCTGGATAGATAGAGGAGATAGGGAGGGTATGTCTGGAATAACAGAAATCTAATGCTGCATTGCTTTTGGTATAGTTGAATTTTTGGAATTATTTAAGGTACCGAGATGTCCCAGAATTTGACTTGTTTTGCATAAATTAAAAGTTTTTTTTAAAAAAAAATTTTATACCCTAAATTACATTTTTACCCTTGTAAAGGTTTTATTTTTTTTTTTTTCTTTAGAAAGAAATGGACAAGCTTACACTATCGCTAGGTGACATTTGGTTTAGACCAATGTTAGGCCTTGTGAAGTTTTCACCGTTGTATATATACAGTGTAATGATAAATGAAAATTACCATTTTTACATGAGAAAGATAGTAATTTTTATTCTTGGCATGAGAGGTGGGTTGACTTGTTCACCTTATTGAAATAAATAAATAAATAAATAAATAATGGATGTAATATTTTTATACCATTTATATTAAACACTTTGAATCATCAATATTTGTAAATAATCCTATAGGTTATATATTAGTTCTATTTAATTGCTATATACTAAAAATATTTTTTAAAAATAATTTAATGTTGTATGCAATAACTCAGAGCTAAGTATTGGAGGTAGAGGTAGAAGGATGTACATGTAGCAATATCAAATTTTTTTGGGTTACTAGGGTATATTTGACAAGCGGTTTATGTATGTAAAGAAACCCCTGAAATAATTGAACTTCATTAATTTTCGAGTTTGAAGTTATGATGCCTTTTAGTTTACTTGTTTTTATTTGGCATTTGTTTGGATGTTGTTTATTTTGAACAAATTTGTAATAATTTTTGGGTATTTTGTTTGTATAAAATTCTTTTGGCAAGAGTTGGTTTTGAAGAATAAAAGGTTTCTTTTTTTCATTTTCTATGTTTATATTCATGCGTGGACATCTAAAACTGACAAGAAGAAAAGAATTTTTTTATCAACTTTTAGTTTCCATTATTTTCTTATTCAATTAAACACAAGATGTAGTTTTCTGTCTTTTGCCCTATTTTAGTTTTGGAATGATATTATTTTATGTGGATATTTCGGTCCATTATCTTGCTAGACAAAACAATAAATTGGTTACTTTAATGATCTTTATCTTCTGTTTTTGCATGCTTACCAAACAGCACAAATATTAAATGATATGGAATGATCCCCATAATAACTGCCACTTACTCAGCCTATCTCGACAGATGTTAATGCAACTAGTACTGTATCACAATCACCTCTTTCTCTAATTAGTATCTAAATATTTGTTACTCAAGCTTTGAAGACATTATACCATCAAAATATTATATGGAAAATTAAGAAACTAATAATAATAGTAAAGAACAAAGAGTAGTGCTTAGAGGTGGGATGAATGATGAATAGTAAGACAAAAAAAATAGCTGCTAACTCAACATCAATAGTTGGTAGAAAACAATGATTAATAATGTAAGTGGGCAATGTGCTTCTTCTATACCTAGATTTTGTATTTGCTTCAAGAAAAATTGAAGTTAAAAAATCCCATTATATTACTTCTCAAATATGTTTGTAACTTGTCTACTTGCCTTGTAATCAAAGTCTCTAGAACTACTCAAGTAAAGAACTAGATGTTGGGTGTTGTTATCAAGTATGCTTCATATAGCACATATGCCCCATTAGGCTTAACTACTCTAAAAACAAAATAACTAAATTATCTTATGTGAGGTTTCTAATGAAGGATAAGAATTAAAAAAAAAAAAAAAAAAACAGAAACATAAATTCCACTAGTAGTGACTTTGGAGCCAAGTTATTTGCTTGCATGTTTTTGCCAACTTACTAAGATTTATATGTAATATTATGTATATAAACTTGTCACATGAAAACTTAATGGAAGTTTTACTATATGATAACTTTAGGGTATTTCTCATAATTTTAGTAAAAGGAAAATTATCGCAGTTGGATTTGTTCTAGCATTTTCATGGGCTTTGGGTTTTCTGTTTCTACCTTTCAAGTTTATTTATCCTTGCTTTTCTTCTATATAAGTAGCCATTTTAATTTATAATTTTTATTTTTATTTGAGAATAAGATTTGTTTTTGATGAAGGAAATGCGCATATGATTTTTGTTCTCTTTTAAAATGGAAAAGTTTGCATTTGCTGCTAATAAAAGTACACAATGTTGTGTATTTCTTTGCAGAACACCAGTATTTGTTTATATATGCATTTTTCTTTTCTATGATGCACCATTTGTTGTGAGATTAATCTGGAAAGGATGAAAGTAAAATGATATTTTCTAAACTAAATTTGGGTTGGTTTTTGATGATATATATGTGATTTATTATGCGAAAATATCCACAATTATGCATTCTTGTATGTCTACATATGTTTAATACATATATTTCGAAAGCATTTTTTGCCAAATGGTTGGTTTTAGGATTTATTATTACAATACGGAAACATAATAATGAAGATATTTGATTTTCATGATGCACAAAGATTGTTAAATATAGTACCATAAGTGAGATTGATGAAACTTTGTTGCAATGACAAAAGCTCAAGGAAAAGAAATAGGATGGATGATATTCCATTAACCCCACTTGCTCATCCCCTTTTTCAATTATTTGACCCACAAAAGCAGAGATTCCAATTGTTTCCACTTCTGCACCAAATTTTAGTCATTTACTTATTTGTTTTTCTCTTGATGGATGTTTGAACAATCATCAACAATCATCAATACTCTCAATTTCTTTTGGTTTTCTCTGTTTTGGGTTTTGTGTGTGTTCCTATCTGGGGAGACAGAGCATGACTTTCTCTGACTCTGCAAAGAATATTTATTATTATTATTATTATTATTATTATTATTATTATTATTATTATTTTGGTAGCTTATATGCTTTCATTGTTGTTTTATATAAAAGTTATTTTTATTCCATATGGCATTTTAGTAGATTTTAAGGATGTTCAATGTAGTGGATATGAGGTAGCTAGGCACGGGAAGAGAATAATAAAGGCTTTAATGATGGAATAATATATATCCAAATGGAAATTCATAAATGATAGCATGTGATGAACATTAATTAGTAATTGTTGAGTGCAAATAGGACCCAGGATCCATTTGGAGTGCAAGCCACATATTCTAATTATTTGTCTTACTGAGTACTTTGAAGGTCATACCTACTGTTTTTTGAAGTTCTATTACTCTTTTCATTTCCATTTTCCCTTACATCAGGTTTATATTAATCCTTTGACACTTCAAATCCTTTTACATTCTTGGTTTTCTAACCGGACCAAAATATCTATAATCCTTATCTTGAAGAAGTTGTTATTAATTATCCTTGTAATAATACAATTGATATTTAATTCTCCTTTCATATCAGAGATCCAAGGTATATCTCTATAAAAACAGGAGAATAGTTAATTGTTAGGGTTAAAACTCAACTAGGGCATCTCTGGCATGTTACAGGTGAAAATACAGTACATTTTCATGCAATCAACATGTGGATCATCTTGACCCATTTATACTTGCAGCATTATTTGTTCCTTAGGATAGCTGCAGAAATAGAGATGATGGTACCCTTTGATTTTATTTGGCGCATGAGTTATTTATAATGTATAGATCTGTACAGAAACGACAAAACTTAATCCCAACAATATGAGATCATCTATGTCACCTTTTTTATTTTACGTTATTCTATAAATCTCGACTAAAATTTATAGATACGTGATAATAGTTATTTTAAATAATTATTTATTTTTAAATTATACCGTATCTTTTACAAGAAAACTTAGTATATGTTTGGATTACCGTAATGGAATGAGGGGGAATGAAGTAATGAAAAGAAGAAAGGAATCGGTAAGGATGGTAATGAAAAAGGTGTTTGATTGGGGGAGAGGGGGGTGCACCGGTAGCCGGAGCGAGCTACAAGGTGTTTGATCGAGAGAGCTTCCGAAATACTAAGCTATTGCGGAGCACGAAGCGTTTTGAAGGAAAATAGAAGATTTTATTCACAAGTGGAGGTTTACAATTCTATCGCTATAGATAACTTCTTCATATCTTACAAGTGACATCTCGACTCATATTTATACAACTCTATGATTTGGATAACAAATAAAGCATCCCCCTAGTGGAGATTGCTTTTCGACGAGACTTGTACAAATGGAGAATAAAGTAAAAGGATAAAGGAGTGGTGGGCATATAACCCACTTTGAACCTTTTACTATTTTAGCTTTATTCACCCATCAAACAATAAGAGACGGTTTTTTCAGCTTTAAGGCGATAGTGACTAAAGCCCTTTATTCTTTGGTACGTCCCGAGCTCTAAAGAGATAAACTTGACCCGAGACTACATTGTTATAGACTTCTTACTCAAGAAAGCATAAAGAAGGCTGGTTAAAATTACTACTTTGGGTTCGGGTTGCTCGGCTGTCGTAGTCTCCGGCCGAGCCGGTGTGTCCATACCGGGGTACTCTTCATGTGGTACTCTAGCCGGTCATCTTGTCTAAGAAGATGTGGAAACGGACACCAAACGGGGAAAGTATAAAGGATCGGTGTAAACCTTCATGGTTGGCGTCTCTAGGACCAATGGGACCCTCCGTGGTGGTGGCATTGTGGGTCCAGTCCTTCTTCCATCGGTTGTTTTAGCGCATGCTCTCTAAAGATTTAACCTGTTGTATTATCTTGGTATTGTTGTGCGGCGCTTTGACATCCATTTCTTCAATATCCTCTTGTATCGCCTGTGATGGCGAAGTATTGTAATCTTGATCGGGTGCACGGCCTCGTCTGGATAACTTGGGCGTAGTACCGGCGGGATCGAATTGATTTTCAGGTTTAAGTAGCCGTGTCCTTGATCCATCGTCTTTAATAGTTTTCTTGAAACATAACAAAGGTGGTGGTACGGGCGAATGCGTCAATATGTGATGCATCCAAGATGATGATCCTTCCTATAAAGCCATGACGGAATAGTGATAGAAGCTTCATGGGGGTTCCCAATACTTCCATGTCACGCCATTACGCCATGTCAATGGAGGCCTTGTAGATGACGGGCCCTTCTTCGCACTTGCATCTTTGGGTCGGGATGCTTGTTGCCTCTGAAGGCAATGCCCGATAAGGCCATTCTTGGTGGGTGATAGCCTTGTCTTGCCATGTCTTTGCGGGCGCTTTTACTCGTCTACCATTTGTTTATCCAAATCTTTGGAGTACTTTCCGAAATACTATATGATCTACCTCTCGAGAGCTCTTACGGAAACTCCTCTAATGTCAGGAGCTTCCTTTTCCTTTCATCTAGGATCACCTTGCTTTGAAGCTGGTCATACTCTACCTTGGCTTCTTCTTGTATTTTGACTTCTGTTTCCAAGGTCTTTATCCTTTTTCTTGGTCAACAATAAAGTCGACCATACGGGGTTTAAACATCATTGGCGCCTTCATCTTGGACAAAGGGCTTGATACCTTCTTTGCTTGTGCCTCTATTTCTTCATTAATGTGCTTGGAAAAATTCTACCGGTTGATGTAGGAGTGGCAACAACGCCTTCGGGTCACGCCTACTAGCCCAAAAACTATCAACCATCACGTCTTTGGTGTAGGTTAAGGGCTCGCTTTGGTTATGAATCTCAATAGTGAATCTCTTTTGGATAAATAGGGAGGTTTAGGAGTGGATCTAGTTGGTAAGAGGTTTAAGGAGTCTTTCCGGTCATTGCTTGTTGTAAGTGGAGCTTGGTGCGAGAAATTTTTGGGTGTGGAGTTATTTCTCTCGGTCCTTTGGTTTTTATAACCGGGAAAGCGGGGGTATGGTTAGCCGGTTGTCCCTATGATTAAGATTCGCATGGGCCTATTGGTCTTGTAGCTACGATCTTAATCATACGAAGGAACCGACCTTTGGTTATAGGTTAGGTTACATCTGGACTCCACCATGCCTTGGATACCTAAAGGTATTCACTAGTTTCCGTAAATCCTATCATTAGCATACGGATGGCCGGTTCTTTGGCTTTTGGGGGAAGGCCCCACCATACTAGAGAATAATTCGGAGGAACCCACTTTGGTCTTTGTGGTCCCCATTCACTAGTATTCGGGATGGACAACCTCATGGTCATGGCTTTGTCCATGAACGTCTCATTAACCATCGACTTAGTTGATGCGCAAAAAAAATTGTCGGAGATCCTTTAATATGTTCTATACTTACTTTGAACCCATTGCCGATGATGTAATCTATGAAGTTAAGCCATCTATTGATCAATAGCTTGTTTTCGGGACTTCTGTGATAAAATGAAACAATAGCATGACGGTCGGTTCTTAATGAAAATTCTTTCGAAGAAATAACAAAAAGTTTAAATTTCTCCATGGCTTTAATGGCTGCTAAAATTTCCGCGGTCGTATTGGATCTCGGCGTTGTAAACATTCATTTGTCGTACAGCTTACATGTTCCTCTTTTCTTGGGCTTTCTTTCTTGGGCCTGTATTTCAGTACAACACCCCATCCACATATTCTTCCATCTGTTTCAATGATTAAATATGCATCTAGAGGTGGTAGATGTAAAGGCTTTATTTTTTACGGCATTTTTAATTTTTTGAACAAGTTTAATGTCTTCTGCATTAAATCTTCTTTCACCGGTTTGCTTAGTCTTCATATATAATGGTCTTGAAAATTGACTAATATTTGGTATGAAATTCCTGGCATGGTTTAGTTTTCCTAAAAATGATCTAATTTAGGTTAAACCTCCAAGTTTATCGACATTTCTAGCATCTTTGAAAGAAACATGTGGTTAAAGTTCTATTTGTCCTTGGCCTATAAGAACGCCTAAAAATTCTATTCGCTTGCATTCTATTTTCTAGTAAATTTTTTGGTAGGCCACCAAACTTTGGTCAATTATCAAAAAGGTGTCCCAACTTCAATTTGAATCAAAACGGTTACCCATCTTTAATTTTCTTTCACCGGGGAGGCTACCGAGGGATTCCGGCAACTCGGTGGTGACGTGCCGGCCACGGGTAGATTGCCATGTCGGCGGCGATGGAGGATTTCCGGCCTCCACGTCACCATCGAGTTGCCGGAATCCCTCGGGTAGTCTCCCGGTGAAGGAAAATTAAAGATGGGTAACCGTTTTGATTCAAATTGAAGTTGGGACATCTTTTGATAATTGACTAAAGTTTGGTGGCCTACCAAAAATTTTATCCTCCTATTTTCATCTTCTTTTCGAAAGTATTAGGCTATGGTGTCTACATTTATTAAAGAAGAAGATTAGATGCTCGACATGTTGTGTTGGAGTTGCACTCATTACTAAGATATCGTCTATGTAGGTTACTATAAAGTCATAATGCCTAAAAATTGAATCCATCTTTCTTTGGAACACTTGACGTGCATTCTTTAGTCCAAAGGGCATAACTTTCCATTCATAGTGGCCATTATACGTAATAAAGACCATCCACTTCCTACTTTCTTTTTCCATGCGGATGCAGTCGAGAATCCGTTTTTTAAATCAAATTTACTATATATGTACGTATTCCTTATTTTACGAATAAGAAGTTCTTTATTTGGAAGGGGATACTTATCTTACGTCGTGTTATCATTTAATCGTTTATAATTAAAAACCATCGAGATTCTTTCCCCTAAACGATTAAATGAAATGGTTAGGGGAAATGGTTAGGGGAAAGAAGATAAGTATCGGGATGCCTCTTGCAAGAGAGGACACTTTGCAATAGCTCCAATAGCTTTGAATTCGGCGAGAGAGGCGGTCGGGTAGCAATCGGCCACAAGAGAATCTTTTAGTAGATGAAGTAGAAGAGCGAGAACCTAGACAACATGGCGGAAGGGTGACCTCGCCATCGACATCGGAAGTATCTAGATAAGTACTCTTTATGCTTTCTTGAGTAAGAAGTACGTAACAATGTAGTTTGAGTCAAGTTTATCTCTTTAAAGTCGGGACGTACCAAAGAATAAAGGGCTTTAGTCACTATCAGCTTAAAGTTGAAAAAACTGTCCCTGATTCTTTGATAGGTGAATAAAACTGAAGTAGTAAAAGGTTCAAAGTGGGCTATATGCCCACCACTCCTTTATCCTTTTACTTTATTCTCCATTTGTACAAGTCTGTTGAAAAAGCAATCTCCACCAGAGGGATGCTTTACTTGTTATCCAAGTCATAGAGTTATATAAATATGAGTCCAGAGGTCACTTGTAAGATAGGAAGGAGTTATCCATGGCGATAGAATTGTAAACCCCCACTTGTGAATAAAATCTTCTATTTTCTTTCAAAACGCTTCGTGCTCCTCGAGTAGCTTAGTATTTCGAAGCTCTACGATCAAACACCTTGTAGCTCGCTCCGGCTACCGGTGCACCCCCCCCCTCCGGGAATTAAAAAAAAGGTAAAAAAATGGAGTTGTGTTAATATTATCTTTTTATTTTTGCATAAAGAAATGATATTTATTTCTAATAATTATTATTTACAAAAATAATGTAAATACAAGTATATATTTTATTATTATTGATTAATGTTTAATTAAAAATTAATTTTGAAGAACTATTAATTTCATTCCGTACTTATAATATTTTAATTAATTACAAATGATATTTATTAGAAATAATTAATATTTATAAAATAATGAAAACACAAATAGTTATTTTATTATTATTGATTATTGTTTAATTAAAAATTAACCCCAAATAATTATTAAATTTCATTTCATACTTATAATTTTTTAATTAATCACAATTGATATTTATTTCAAATAATTATTATTTATAAAATAATGAAAACAAAAATATTTATTTTATTATTAATGATTAAAGTTTAATTAAAAATTAATTTCAAATAACTATTAATGTTTAATTAAAAATGGTTTAATCAATTATATTAATTTTTAAAAAGGCATAATAGTCATTTGCTAGGAATTAGTGGTGCCCTCACATGGTAATGATTACCTCCCAAAAAACGCAATATGGGAATCAGGGGGCAATGATTCCTCCAAAGGGGGAACCATTACTACCAACCAAACATGCCGTTAGGTTGCGTTTGGTACATGGGAAAGTACCCAACTTTCCTGGAAAGTAAGCCGAGAGAATCACTTTATCATGTTTGGTAGAGTTTGTTTTGCTGGAACATAACATTCCATGGGAGAACAATTTCACTAAAGTTGCATTTGGTACTTTACTATGGGAATTTTGTGATGAATTTAATTGATGGGAAAATGATTGATGGAAAAGTAATTCCTAAGAAAATAACATTCCTTTGTTTGGTATGTGTGTAATATTAAAATATATTCTTGAGAATCTTTTGCTAAAATGACATAAATACCCCTGTATTAGTATGCTTTATCAACAATTTGTCAATCATTTTTAACATTAAAGTAATAATAGAAAAATATTTTTAAATGTGTAAAATGTTTTTTAAAAATTCAATTAAATAATTTTTTTAATTTAATAAAATAATTTATTAACTTAATCAATTGTTTTAGTTGGTACGGTAATAGAGATGTGGGGAGGAAGCAATGGAGGCTCCGGGCGATGGACGTATTGTCGGGTTTACTAGAGAAGCGATGAAGGCCCGTGCGATAAAAACATTTGTCTTTGAGAAAACCCTAGAGAGAAAAGGTAATTCTATAAAAAGATTAAGGGCATTTTGGTCCAAAAAATAGACTTATTTTACTATCCCATGGGAATCCAACTTTCCAATCTTGTTGTGAGGGAATCACGTTCCCTCATTTTGGTGGAATTACTCTCCCATGGCAATGTTATTTTCCAACAAAAAAACTCTACCAAACATGGTAAAGAGATTCCTTATGTTACTTTCCTGGGAAAGTTGGGTACTTTCCCATGTACCAAACGCAACTTAAAGTGAGGGAGAGGGAAATTCCCTCCACTACATGGTGGGAAAATTGACTTCCCATGGGAAGAAAAGTGAGTTATTTTTTTTGAACCAAAATACCCTTAACTTTTTCAAAAATAACTTTCCACGATTTAGGGTTTCTCAACAAACGCCCCCACTTCTCCAAAAACCGGATAACATCTTCATCCATCTCTCGAGCCTCCATCGACATCTCCATTACACAACAAACCTATCAGGTATGTGAACGATTTCATCTAGTATAGTTTTTCTAATTTTGTTATTTTTTAGCTTGATTTAATAGATTTGGTTGGTTTGAAATTTTTGATTTATTGGTTTGTTATGATTTGATTTTAGTGTTTGTGTGTTGAGAAAAGGTCATTAATATTTAAAAAAATTTATATTATTTGAATCTTAAAATATTTAAAAAATCTATTTAATTTTTGAATAAAGTAGTTTTATGATTGTACTTATAACTAAATATTTTTATTTATAGAGGGTTTCCATTTATTATTTATAATTCTACTTATTATTTAAAGGTTAAGTAAATACTAAGTGAAAAAAATAATAAGCAGAAAAAGTAGGTACCAAGTGAGAACAACAAATACTAAAGATTTTTGTTTTATTAAGTTAATAAATTATTTTATTAAAATTTAAAAAAATTATTTAGTTGATTTTTTAAAGAATATTTTAAACGTCTAAAAACATTTTGTTATTATTATTTTAAATTTAAAAGTGGTTGATAAGTAAAATAATAAAAGGGTGTTTATGTCGTTATGTCAATAGATTCCCAAGAATATCTTATAATACCAAACACAGAAATGTTACTTTCTCATTAATTTAATCAAATTTTCCACTACATACCAAACAAAGGAATGTCATTTTCCATGAATTATTTTTTCTATCAATCAATCATTTTCCCATCAATTAAATTTCATCACAACATTCCTATGGTAAAAGCACCAAAAGCAACTTTAGTCCTTTTGCCTTTCTCATCTTTGTTAACTTGTTTTTTGGAATTTCCTTTAATTCAACCTTGCTATTGTGATTCATTTGGGTTCTTCGCCACCATTGCTGCCTCAGTAACATCAGCAAAGCGTATAGGAAGTGGATCCATTAGCAAAATTTGATTTCTAAAAAGGAAAAGAAAAGATTAAAAGGAGATGCGCACTGGTTAAAAGGGAAAAATAAAGAGAAACATCCAAAAAGAGGAGTGCAATGACGTGGACATTGACAGACGTGCTTGTTTTCAAAAGCCAATGAACTTCATGATCAAAACTCCACGTTGGATCCGTGATTCAAAAAGATTCTTATCACGATCCAAAGTCATTAACCTTTAATACATGAGCACCTATCTTTCGCTCATCACTTTTCTTTTCAAATATATGGTTTTATAATCAATTTTGAATGTTTCTTTTGATATCATACCACGACATGGGTCTCACAATTGGCTTTTTCTCTTTCTTTGTATCATGATAATCGTGATCATAACGGTTATGAATAATGATTTAATTCAATGGTGTTTAATACTTGTCAATGCCTTGGATCATGCATGTGTATGATTTTAGACACCAAATAAAGAAAAGTGAATAAGGTGTTAGAAACTCTAGAATTAAATATGAGAGTCTATATTAGGATTTTTCAACTGTTATTGGATATCATAAAACTTAACAGGTTTAATTAGATTCAATTACCATGAAAATAGGAGTTTGCCTAATAAATTAAATATCTTATTTTATTTTGAAATGAAATAGTGAGTATATTAGGCCATCTCCAACACAAAACTTTATATTTGAAGCTTGATATACAAAAATACGAACTTCGAGTGAAATTTTCTACAACCAACAACTCTTTTTTTAACTCTAAAACGGAATATTCTCATAATATTCTTTGCATTTCAAAATTTATATATTCATACTTTTAAATAAATTTAATTATCTTTCAATTCTTTCTCACTTTTAATTTTTTATCTTTTATACTTATTATAAATATTTATTAAATATAAAATAAAAATATTTCAATAAAAATTAAAATCTGATGATAATAAATTCAAATAGATACATTGCATTAGTTAACTAATAAAAACATAACATACAAAAAAAACATTTTCAACAACCACCCCCTTCTGGTTGGCGATATTGGTGGAAATGATGATAACATACCAGACTATTAGCCTCATCAACTTTCAACTTTATTAATTGTATTTTGTGTATTGTGATTTTTTTATTATTGTCAATGGCAATCTATTATGGTTACTTTCTATGTTTTTATTTTATTGTTCATGTAATTTGTTTTAATTTTAATAAATTTATATTGCTTATATTATTTTTTTTTTTATTTTTTTATTTAAAAATATAAAGTTAAATTACAATTTATTAATTTTATTTAATATAAAATTATAAATACAATTTTATAGATATAACATCTCCAAAACAATTAAACCTAATTAAAGAACCACTTTAGAGTTTAGTATGAGTAATGCTATATAGAGCAAACTGGTCGTATAAACCCGACCCACACGACCGATGTGGGCGGTGACGTGGCGACAGGTTCTCTCCCCCTCTTTAATTATTTTTTTTTTTAAATAAAAGTTTTTTAATTAAAACAAATGCATGAATCTCTCTTTCTCTTTCTTGTCTCTTTCTCTCGTGACTCGTCTCCCCTCTCTCACGTGACTGGTCCACCCGGCTCTCCCTCCTTTCTCCTGCACCACCGATCCCGGTCTCCGCTCCCTCCTCCTGTGCCCCTAATCTCTCTCTCTCTCCTGTGCCCTAGCTTTCTCGGTTCGCAGCTCCTGTCGTTGTTCCCGGCCGGTCACCTCTCCCTCTCTCTTGCGGCACGACCATCGCTTCCCTATTCTTTCTCGTGCCTTTTTTCCAGACCTCGCTCCCCTCTGCTCGCGGCTCCAATAGTTTTTTAATTAAAGTTTTTGTTTTAATTATAGTGAAGGCATGCGAATTACATTAATGCATTTGTTTTAATTAAAAAAATTTATTTAAAAAAATAATTAAAGAGGGGAGAGAACCGGTTGCCACGTCACCACCACATTAGTCGTGTGGGTCGGTTCGTGTGACTCGGTTTGCTTTATATAGCATTACTCGTTTAGTATTCATCATTTTGGTGAACTCCAGCCCTAAAAGGTTTGGAATTTAAATTTGATAAGTCAGCTATTATTTACGCTAGTTTTTTTTCTTAACGTAGTTTTCATTTTAATTTGTTTTCTTTAATTATCCCATACACATAGCGATTAGTGGTATATCAGGAAATTAGTAGTCCACAACAAAGTTTTGGAGCCCAACATAAATACCTAATATAATATTTATATTTCCCAAACTCTTTATGAATCTTTCCCATCCTCACCTATGGGCTGTTAGTCTTAAGTGATAAAAGTTTGAGTCGGTTAAACAAATAATTTAAATTTAAAATTTTTCTATATGTTAAAAAACACCCGTTGGGAGAGGTCCCCGCCTTGCTTTGGAATCCCAGAACACATGATTGATGGGTAGGGTCAGTTTGTAATTGCACACTCCATTTGAGAATATGTAAATACTTGATATTTATGATTAGCCAAAAGTACAAACACTTTAATCATTCCACCGATAACATTTTCCTTATTTTTACATTCTTTTATGCATTTGTGGTTAACTAGAAAACGCACACTTTAAACTTTGGACTTTAAGGGCTATTTGGTTCTTTGTAAATAAATTTACATATAAATAAAGTTACAGTGTAAGTAAAAATATTGCATTTTAATTTAAATCACAGCTGTTTGGTTTGTTATAATTTGAAATGTTGTATTTTTTTTTTTTTTGATGTAAGTTGAGAGACATAATTACCATGTAAATGAAATGGTAAGATAAGATTACTCTTATCACATATTGTTAACTCCAGATATTTAATATTATTTATATAATTTTTTAATCATATACTATGTTTAAATTTTATTCTTAAAAATTATTAATTATATTAACTTTTATTATTTAAGATTAATACTAATTTAAAAAATTAATTAATTCATCGGTGGGTTTTTTAAATCTAAAAAATGTAATATAATTCAATTATATGTCATAAAAATATTTTTTTTATATAAATTTAATAGGAATTAGTATTTTAAAATACAATTATTGAATTAAATAAAGCGTAAATAATTATTTTTGTAACTATGTCAATACTACTAATTATTTTCCCTTATTTAATAGTACTTCTAATTATTTAATATTTTTTATAATTATAATTTATTTATTTAAATATTTTTATCATAAAAATATTCTTTTATAATATTAAATATTTTAAATTTAATATTTTATAAATTTTATTAGTTGAAAATATTTTTATAATTAATTTTAAAAATAATTTAATTTATTAAATATTTTTATAATTATATCTAAGATAATATAGTGGTGAGTGGATAATACTTATTTTACTTATATTTCAACTTACGGTAAATTTTGATATAAGTTGAAATGTTATAAAAATGGATGAGATGTAAATGGAGTTTTTTGTATGAAACTAAACAATCGAGTTACATATAAAATCATTTACATTATAACTATTTACAGACTATTTACAAGTGAATCAAATAGGCTATTAATCTCAATAAAGGCTGCTTAACTGAATTCTTAATTGCAACTGCACCTTAAATTTTTTGGATCAACAAATGGTCTTAGCCTGACAAGAATATTGAATACAATCCAACTTTGGATACATGTGGACCAACATTATGAAACTTTAGGTGGTATTTAGTAGGAGAAAATGGAATGGAATGGGCATTCCAATGTAGTGCCAACTTATGAAGTGAGAATGGGAATTATAAAAAGATTTTATTCCTTTCTCAAGAGCAAAGAATAATCATTTTCACCTCAAGTGAGAATGAGATTTTATTGCTAGAATAAAATAAAAATTCAAGTGTTTGAAAGTAAACATGAAATGACAACATTATTCCCATTCTCATGGTAAAAGTTTTAACCAAAATATAATTATGTTTTTTGTTAATTATATATTAAAATTTTTAGTGATAATATAACCATATTTTTTTTCATAATTATATTTTTGATCGAAATATAATCATACTTCTTTCCAATTATATATGTAAATAAAAAATTTATGTGCATCAATCCAATGGAACATGAATAAAGTTGTCATTCCATGTTTATATCCAAACCCAAGAGTCAGAATGGGGATTCCAGTCCATTCCCTTTCCATTCTTTATCAAATTTCATTCCTTCCTACAAAATAAACTTAAAACATAACCATAGTGAATGACTAAGATCAAGGCATGAGCAACATGTTTAAGCCTGCAATGTGAAGGAGACAAAACCCTCAAACATTCATAGTACAGCTTCACAAGAGCAAATCAGAATGGACAGTTTTCAACTTTGAATATTTCAAAGCCATAACTCTTTCATGGTTTAGTTTATTAGCCAGCTCTCCTACCAATCTAGCATTTGCAACTCTTTATATACATCATAGATAGTGTGCATAATTAATCCTGCTGAACATATGGCTATGGTTACTATTTCCAAGTTAAACAAACATTCTATTACATCAGGGAAAGTCACCAGCGCAAAAATTTATAGCAAATGACAACATAATCGAGCAGAGGCAATGGTCCTATAAAAAATGGAAGCCGCCGGGCATGACACCTCGATGTATTACAGGCCTAACTCATAAGTCTAAATGCACTTTCAGGAGTATACTCAAACAACAGGATTGAATTATTTCGACATCATAGTAGGAAAGCAAGCATGCACAGTGCAATCGGAAACTAAGAAAGATGTTGGTAGTTGAGAAAACAAGATGAAGCTCAATTATAATGGAATAACCAAGTCACTAGTGATGCAAAGAATGAAAAATAAACTTAGTTTTAAGAAGTGCTTTGGCTGGAATTAATAGAAATGTGAGATGTGAGTTGTGGATAAAAAAAACCTTATTGCAGTCCATCCATCCATGCATCTGAATGCTCTGAAGAAAATGGCAATTATTTCTACTGAAAAGGATTGCTCAATATATGTAGATGGCCCAAGTTTCAACCAAGATGATCTGATACAATAACAATTGGTTGCAGTGGAAAAGACAATTTGTGAGAATTGCATGTCTTCCATTACCAGCCTCAAGTTAAAACAAGCCTAAATAGGAACAAAATATTGAATTCTTTCAAGAAAATGCAAATGAAGTGCACTTATAATCCAGGAGCTGAGGGTTTTTCGTATGTTCGGTTCATGAACCCATAAAGGGGTGATTTAGGCCCCTGAAACTAAACGATACCCCAAACGCTATGTTAAATTAATATTATGTTCCTAGCTAGTTGAATAACCAATAGATCAGTCAAGTCTAGTACCTTGTAAAATTCTTGAACCTTTCTTGAGAATTTAGTCATGGATTTTGTTGTTACCTGGTGTACACAAGATGGAAAAAGCCAAACAAGAAACCTTTGTAAAAAAATTGCTTCACCTTCCAGATCACTGGAGCATGGGCAGTACAAAAAGTTATCGTGTCTGTTATCTTAAGCAGCAGCCTTTCTCACATCTGAACTCCCTCCAATTCATCCTAGTAGATGAACACCCAGAATCACCTAATGGACAAACAAAAGCACTATTAAAATCTTGGACAACCAAAATTTTGATGTTGTACTTCTTTGCATGAATTTTGGTGAGCAGAAAAAGCTTCACTGCCACCAAGTTGATGACCATATCTGAGTTCTTGACAGCATGCGAGGTAAATATTATATGAACATTTGAGGCACTCTTGATGAAAGTTTACCACAGAAGTATAGTAGTTATCACTATTATACTAAAGCGAGCATCAGAAAGAAAATAAAATGGCAAGTGAAAAGGACATGACATGACATGACATGATAATTATAAGGCAAGAAGCAACATAAAAGTTACCATTTTGTGTTCACATAAATGTAAGCGATCAGTAAACTTTACCTATTAGATGGGTTGAAATTTCCAAAATAGAATTGGCTAAATCCAATGGAACCATAGAAACACTCCACAAGCAATCAATGATTGACCAAAAAGAAGCTAAATAAACGACGCCAACTCACAAGATATAAAGATTTGGGCAAGACTTTTGCTATTCTTGAAATTTCTAATATGCTGATGAGTATACTAGAACCAAATCAAGCTCTACCTTGAGATTTCTAGCATCATAAGAAAACCACCCATCCATAAACGATGCAAACCATTCTTTCTTCCTATGCACCTGCTGGATGTAGGCCCATTGGATTGGCTCACACCTTTATGCACTCAAACATAAGCCCACATATTTTTTCTTATTTTTCTTTTTTTAGTACCACATCGGAAAAAGAGAAAGCTTTTCATCACCTTATATATGTTCCTTGTCACTAATTAAATGTATATGTTTTTAATAGAGAATTTAGCTTGGTTTTACACCACAAGTGATAATTCCTGCATACCAAAATTTGTACTAGCCATACAGAATTTCTGCACATCAAATTTCTACATACAAAATTCCTACTCTTTAAATTCTTACACTTTAAATTTTTTCAAGCTTGATTTTATAACTCTGAATTTCTGCTAGTTGAATTTTCACTTGTCTAAATTTCAGCAAATTGATTCTTGTGTTTCTGAATTTTTTGCAAATTTACAAGTTTGGTTAATTTCTGCATTTGTTGAAAACCTGAAAACTTGCTTGTGTCACATTAATAGCCCTTGACTTTGATCAACATACACTTCACACACTATGAATGCACAATCTGATACTTTTTGTAAACCTGTGAAATTTTATGGAAAAGTCAACTTTAGAAGGTGGAAAATCAAGCTGAATTCTGGCTCACCCTAGATTTGCACACAACACTTTCTCAAGTTCTTGATTTTGACTCCTCTAATCTTGATTCAGATGGACTACATGGTTATCAATCTCAATCGTAGATCAAGCCTCTAATTCATCCACTCTTAGTAAGACATCTAAAGAAATCGATTTTCATTGTCGCCATAGAATTCTTAACATTGTATCTTATCATCTTTATAACAAATATTTTGATTTTAAGATTGCTAAGGATATCTGGCAAGCCCTAGAAAAAGAGTATGGTCCTGATAATGCCACTAGAATCGGTCACTTAAGTATAGAATTTGTGAACTATAAGATGGTTGATGGAATAGATATGGGAGAGCAGATTCATACTTTTCATGATTACCTTAGCGCCATAGAGAAGTGTGGTACATCATACAATGAGAGTCACATCGTGTCCACTCTCCTCGAACAATTTACCACTTTCTTGGTCGGGCTTTACAAGAATGAATCCTTAGACATTGTTGGAGTTTATAATACCATTAGGATTAAGGAGGCCACCTGAATTTTCTCTAAGGGTGTTGATTCCCATAAAGGGAAGGTTTACCTAGCTGAACATAGAGCCATCCCTAAGAGTTCACACCCTTCTCCCGAGGTCATTAGTTTTCCTCTAAAGGAAAATCCTTTAAGGCCAAAGGCATGGCTTCCCACTCGCGTCCTCAACAGTCTCGCACCCCAAATCTTCTATTCTTAAACCCTCCGGTAAAAACTTGAAACACAATTTTGTTTGTGGTAGGACGAATCATGTTTCTCATGATTGCTTTTTCGTATAAACCGAGATTGTCAAGAAAAATTTCTGTCCACCCAAACCACAAGTAAATGTGCTTGAGATGGGTGCACCCTCCTCTGGAACACACTTTAGGTTAGTCTCCTTCGTTCCTTCAGTCAATTTACCTTGTCAAAACTTGGAGTTATTTCTTGATTCTGGTGCAAACGTCCACGTTTGAGCTGAACATTTCTGGTTCTCCACTTATCAAGTCTCAAGTGGAGGATGTGTGACTCTTGAAAATGAATCAATAGCACACGTGCTAAGGAGAGGACGAATTGACTTGAAGATGACATCTGGGAAGTTTCTCACCCTATCAGACGTTTAGCACGTGCCCGACATTAAGCAAAATCTAATTAGCGGTTCTTTACTTATTCATTCCGATTGTAAGATTGTATTTGAGTCAAATCATCTTGTAATCTTTAAAGCCTTGTTTGGTTGGGGGATTTTGGAGGGGTAGCAAGGGGTGAGAGAGAGTTATACTTGTTTGATTGGGGGTGTAAGGAGGAAGAGGAGGAGTTTGGAGGGGTGCTCCACCCCTCCAAACCCCTCATATCTCACCCCTCCAAATTGGGGTCTTTTGGAGGAGTAAGATTATTAAATAATTTTTAATAGGAAAAATCTCATGTGAATGGTCCATTATACCCTTTATTAACTTGAAAAAGACATCATATCATTTTTCCAATAAATTCTTGATATTTATAATGTAGGTATTTTTCATACAATAAAAAATAAAATTATCATTAATAACATTTAATTTAATATGGACATGAGTATGAGATTTATATGAAAACATTTTATTCCCACAAATATATTATTTTCGTTTACTCTCAATTTCTTAATATTGGTTTAAAATTATTAATAAAAAATTTATGCAAAAAATATTAAAAATATGAAAAAGGTAAAAAATGTGTTATGTAGTTATTAATAATAATATAAAAATAAAAAAATTGTATAAAAAGTTATTTTTTTATATAAAAGGGCAAATTGGTCAAATATACATTATACTCCTCCCCACTCCTCACTCCTCCCAACCAAACAAAAAAAAATTGATTAACCCTCCTCACTTCTCCATTCAACAAAATATAAAATATTTTCAAACCCTTTTCACTCCCCCTCACTCCCCCCCCCTCCCCTCTCTCCGGTTGAACCAAAGAAGGGGTAAGAGAAATATTTTTGTTGGCAAAGGTTTTGTATTTGGTGGTTTATTTAAACTCAATATTTGTGAACCTTCTGATTTATCCCTTAATGAAATTTCTGATTGTTCTTCATCTGTTGTTTTGAATGTTGAGTCTTGTGATGTTTGGCATGGAAGATTGGGTCATGTGAACTTTGGAACTATTAGAAGGTTGATAAACCCTTACTTAATTCCTAAATAAAAAAATTAAACAAAGTTCCAAGTGTCAAATTTGTGTCCAAGCCAAATTACCAAAAAAACTTTTCCAACACATCAACCGAAATTATGATTTTCTTGACTTGATCCACAATGACATTTGTGTTTCTTGTAGACTTCCTACTTGAGCGGGATGCCGCTATTTCATTACATTCATAGATGATCACTCCAGATTTTGTTAGATCTACCTCATTGGATTCAAAGATAAAGCCCTTAACAAGTTCATGATTTTCAAAGTCAGTTAGGCAAAACCATTAAGGTTCTTAGATCCGATAAAGGTGGAGAGTATACTTTAAATGCCATGTCTTCATTCTGTGAACGGAATGTAATAGTGCATGAGTTTACTGCTTCATATACACCTAAGTCTAATGGGATTGCTGAAAGGAAAAATAGGACTCTAATGGACATGGTAAATGCCATGTTGTTAAGTTTTTGTGTACCCGAAAACTTGTGGGGTGAGGCTCTACTCTTAGCTTGTTTATCCTAAAAAGGATTTCTTTTAAGAATCGTAGTATAACACCCTATGAAAGAAAGAGCTCCACAGCTCAACTACTTCAAAGTGTGGGGGTGTCGAGCTAAGGTTAAAATCCCTTATCCTAAAACTAGGAAGATAGGCTCCAAAACCCTACATGCAGTGTTTATAAGGTATGCTTTGGACAACAATGTTGATAGATTCTTAGTTATTAACTCAAAAGTGAGTGAAATAGCCAAGAACACGATCATTGAAGCTAGAGATAGAGTCTACTTTGAGTATATCTTCCCTCTGAGATTATCTATCAGTCCAAATACTTCTGTATCTCCAACCTCCAGGTTATTTCCTAGGTCAGATCCTAACTCTGTAGAAGAACATATGAGAAGTAAGAGAGGAAGAGTAGAGACGAACCTGTGTGATGATTTTGTCACATTCATGGTTGAGGACACTCCTACTATTTTTCAGGAGGTTATGGCTTCTACTGATTCAATTTTCTAGAAAGAAACCGTAGATAATGAGTACAACTCAATTATGAGTAACAACACCCGGATCATTACTTCTCGCCTCTTGAGAGTAAATCTTTGGGCTGTAAATAGGTCTTTAGGAAGAAATTGAGACCTTGATGGATCCATTGAAAGTTTCAAGGCCAGGTTGGTTGCAAAAAGGTTTAAACGAAAAGAGGGGCATGATTACTTTGAGACATACTTACCAAGAACTCATACTACCACCATTAGAATCCTTATAGCACTTTCATATACCTTCGGTCTTGAAATCCATCAAATGGATGTAAAGACAGCCTTTCTAAATGTAATTTGGAGGAAGAGATTTACATGGAGCAACCAGAAGACTTTGTTGTCCTTGGACAAGAGCACAAGGTTTGCCAACTTGTAAAATCTTTTTATGGACTCAAGCAGGCCCCTAAGTAGTGGCATGCTAAGTTTGACTCTACAATCATCTCTTATGGAATTATTGTAAACAACAATGATAAGCAAAGTACCAGATGACAAGTGTGTTATTGTGTATTTGTATGTTAATGATTTACTTAAATTTGTGTCTGATCTGGATCTTGTGAATGATGTCAAGAATTTGGTGAGTAGTAAGTTTAATATGAAAGATATAAGAGAAGCTAATATTATCCTAGGGATTAAGCTTACTATATCAATGTCTGGTATTACTTTATCCCAATCTCATTATATTGAAAAAGTGTTGAAGAAATATAGATATCTAGATTGTAAACCTGTTGCTACACCTTTTGATCCCATCATGAACCTTAAGAAAAATAAACGTGAACCTGTGAATTAGAATCTCTATGCTTAAATCATAGGATCTCTGATGTACTTGACGAATAGAACTAGACCCGACATTGCGTATTCCGTATCTAGACTAAGCAAATATATCTATAACCCTAATCAAGAACATTGGATTGCTTTGGAGAGGGTGCTTAGGTTCCTGAAAGGCATCTTGTCTTTCGATCTAAGGTATACTTGATTCTCTAACTTGGCGAGGGATATACATATGCTAACCGGATATCCGACTCAGTTGATTTGAAATCAACCTCAGACCAAGTATTCTTACTTGGAGAAGGAGCTATCTAATGGAAATCTGCTAAGCAAAAGCTCAATGCTATGGGCACCATGGAAGCTAAATTGATTGCGCTTAATTCTACATGCACCGAAGCCGAGTGGATTAGAAATCTACTTTCCGCATGTCTTCTCCAATACCTCCAATTACTATACATTGTGATTATAAATCTGCTATTGAATTGTGCAAGCATGAAAGTACTAATGATAAGATGAACGGACCATATGGGGATCCATCACAAGTTAGTGTGGAGACATTTGAAGCACAATGTTGTGAGCATTGATTACATAAAGTCATAGCTAAATCTAACAGATTGCTCGACTAATAGACTATCAAGATAGATGATAGTCGAGGCGTCGAGGAGAATGGGGCTTAGCCTATAAAGGTCAATAATTGTAGTAACCCTATTTCTTTGAATGGAGATCCCGGGATATAAGCTCAAAGTGAAGCTATTGATTGGTTGACTAGGAGAGCACTTTACACATATTTGAGATATACATTTCAGTACCCTATTCTTATGACGTGTGCTCTCATGTAGTGGTTTAAGGTTGAGCTTAGCTCTTAATGAGATCAAAGGATGTTTATGCGAGATATCACACTACAAATATCTCTCGGAGATCTCACCTATATGAAGATAGATGTCATGCCGCAGCTGTGAGAGTCCTTGTGCAAACTCTCTAAAAATCTTTATGAAATGATATCGAGCACATGGCCTATGATGCGCCGACCCCGTTTGTCCAAGTGCAACCGATAGATCTTCATTAAAGTTGAATTCCCGATTCAAAGAGCCGTAGTTCAGGATTTAGTTCACTACTTGTCTCTATTAGTTGGAAACTCTAATGAAAAATTAAGATTCAAGTCTTGAAAAACACCTTAGCTTGACCCTATGAAAATTCAAGATTCGGAGTTGTTTAATTCTACATCTTCTTACTTGATCATGTCCTTTATTATCATTGCTTAACCTTAACTCTTTGAAAATTCTATCATTTGTAAAATTTTCTTTGCTACGTTGTTTTTGATACTAATGATGCTTACATTATGAGTGCAATGGGGGATTGTTGGATATAAGCCTATTGGATTGATCCACACTTTTATGCACTCAAACTAAAGTCCACACATTCTTCTTACTTTTGTTTAATACCACATTAGAAAAAGAGAATGGTTTTCACCACCTTATATATGTTCATTAAAGTAAAATAATAACAACTGACAATTAAAATAATAATATAAATCAAATAATAATTAAATAGATATTTTTAATAATAAATAATAATTAAGAGTGAAAATATTTAATTCAAATATTTAATTATAAAATTAAAAATAATGATATTCAAAATATTTTATAATTAAAAATAGTCGTTATTTAACTTAACATTTTATTTTATATAAAATATTATTTACTTGTTTCAAGGGTATAAAAGTCAAGTTACTTCATTTTTTTCTTTTACTTTTCCCATTCCCAAGAAACTACCCTCTTATACCTTACCAATCAAACATCTTTCATTCTCAATCCTCCTCCACTCCTTTTATTTCCATTACTCCTTCACTCTTTTCCATTCCCAATCCATGACCCAAACGGCCTCTTAAATATATTTTCAATTTTATCAATCAGGAGAAAAAAACCCATACACCCATGACCCATTCATCTTTCCAAAAGTTGCGGGACTGACTGGTCTTTTGGTCCTTTCCAAAAGACGCATGGCCTCCGAGTAAATTTATCCTAATTTTTTTTTTTGCAGAGGCAAATTAGAAACCCTCCAATTTTGCAAGGGCATATAAGTAATTGTCTATAACCAAACTTTACAGGGGTGTATTTGAAAAAACAAATATATATGTGAAAATGTCTTTTTTATATTCTCGTCGGTGGCGGCCTCCTCTGGACAAGGCTGATTAATCTGAGAATTTTTTTTATTGTTTTGCACGCTCGAATTTTTGTTCGTTGAGATCATTGAGACTTTCAATGATTCAATCCTCTTTTGGAATCCTAAAATCCGTGTCTTGATCTCCGTTATGGGGTTCTCCGATCGGTGATGGATTCCTGGAGGGATTCGAGCTGAACGGGGTTCAGAGGATTTGGATTTTGTTCTTGGGATTTTCTTTGTTGGAGAATGCCGCCACCGGGATTCTCGTCGTCGAAGTCGGAGAGGAAGGGGGTGGGGGTGAAACAGCAGAGGAGGGATCCGTATGAGGTCTTGAATGTGCCTCGGAACGCTTCGGAACAGGAGATCAAGACCGCCTATCGGAAGCTGGCACTCAAGTATGCAATTATGCAATTCTCCTTGATTCAATTTTTTTTTTTAATCATCTCAATTTGATTTTAAGAATGCGGAGTGTTTTAGCATCTGGGGAAAAAATTTGAATTGTGAGCGGTGTGAGTTTGATCTCTTATTATTGTTTTCTTGTGAATTTTTCTGCTGTTATGTAAGATTTAGATTGTTTGTTTGAGTTATATTACTGCAAGAGTGAAATTTTGATCCTTAGCCTGGAAGGATTCAGCTATCTGTTCCATTGGCTACCATTGATTTGATGGTTTTTGGTGGAAAACAAAGGAAATTTGGTGGTCTTCAGGATTTAAAATGGTTTTTTTGTGTGTTATATTTTTAACTATCTAATTAGTTTGATGTGGTTTCAGTGATGGTTTGATAGGTTAATGCATAATTTAATGTGAGAGCAGTTTATAAGTTACTGGCAGATGATAATATTTTGGGGTGAGATCTTGCTGGTTCTTGCAGTATTTAGCGATAAGATTGTACTTGGTTTGAGAGTGTTAGAGTAACTAATATTCACATTTATTAATTTGGAAGATATGGATTTGAATATATATATAGGTTTCTCATCCTATCAACTCAAGCTTTTACGTCAAATTGGGCCCAATAATATTTTTGGTTTGCATCTAACATGGTATCATAGCCTTGGCAACGTGTTTATTTAAAATAGACCAGTAAACTGTAATGTTGTTGGTTAATCTGTTCTTTCAGTTACCACAGTAGTATACTTCATTACCCCTCCCTCCTGGAAGGTTGTCTGGATAAAGATGAAAATGTCACTAGTATTTTGCCATAAAAGGATTATAGTGTTAATGGTTGTTTATTACATTAATTTATGATTTAGTTTGATGGCAACATTAGTTACTAACAAACAATAAAATTTTATAGTGATATGCTGCTTGTTCTTACAAAATGAGGGCTTTGTTTGGATACAATTTACAAGTGGTAGATGAAGCATATCTAACAGATAAAAGGAGAATGTTATCCCCCAAGACTGAGGAACAACTCGCAAGTATTTTGCCTAAAGGTTCCGTGATAGATAAATACAAAAGATCGTGTAAATAATCTTTGTTAAGCACCAATTAAAGGAGTATTTGGTTATTTTTTTAATTTTGTTGAAAATCAGAATAGACAGCCACCAGATGCTCATATGATTCTAGAAGTTAGAATGTGTTCTTATTTCGTTTCTACTTCACATATTGTGCTTACACTGGGTTCTATGTTCTGCCTCTAGAGATTGGTAGATCAGCTTATTGGTCATTTTTTGCTTATCTGAAGATTTACTACGGGTTTGTTGGAGCCTCTATTTTCCCAAAATTTGTTATAAGGTCTTTTATAGTTGATTGTGAGCAAAGCAATATTTTCTTGGTTGAACAAATAAGGCTGTTAAGATGATGTACATTGTTAGCAGAAGTCATAATTCCTAACCTTTATGGGATGATTAAGGATCCTTTCTCAAGGCTTGATCTATTCTATCTGTACTAATCTTGTTCTTTTATCAGGTGCAATATTGCAAAAGGCCATTAAAGTAGTTGGATATTTTGCAAATTGTTAGCTGAGGTTTTGAGCTATCAGAACCGACCATATACATGCACCTCTTTTATGACATGGCATTCAACACAAGGGCAGAAATTGTGATTTTTAAGGATATATATGCAGACCTAGAAAACAGTAACTTACATGGTTGCTGTTGTGTTGTGTTGTGCTGTTTCTTTTCCCCTTTTTTTTTGGTCTGCTATTTCATAGCGCTCCATATTTTCTGATCAACATTTTCATGAGGAATTGTATGTTATATCTGGGATAAAAAATAATCTAACTTCCTTTTGTGCTTTTCATCCTGGGTTTGAGTTATTGTATCTTCCCTTACTGTCTTTCTGGTGATGGTTATTTTCATTGATATTTGTTTTATTCTTCAGGTACCATCCTGACAAAAATGCAAATGATCCTACAGCAGCGGACATCTTTAATGAGGTCACATATTCATACAATATTTTGTCAAACCCAGAAAAACGACATCAATATGACACTGCTGGTTTCGAGGTAGTTATGAGATCAATCAGATGTCTTAGGTCACCTGTTTCAGTCATAAATGACAAGTTGATTTGTCTATTTCTTGGTTCAGGTTGTAGTTTAATTTGTAACCAGTGATAAAATTTGTATTGCTCAGTGAAATTCCATCCATCTTATCCTAAGAAGATTATAACACTCATTTACTTTTCATTTGCAGGCTATTGAGTCAGAGAGCCAAGAATTGGAGCTGGATCTTTCTAGCCTAAGTACAGTGAACACAATGTTTGCTGCACTTTTTAGGTAAGATTAAGTTTTCATTTTGCTTTCTAAATTACATTGAAAAATAAGCTTGCATTGGGATGCTGAGTTAGCAAATGTCGTATGCTTTAGTAAACTGGGTGTGCCAATTAAGACCACTGTATCAGCCACTGTTTTAGAAGAGGCACTGAATGGCTCTGTAATTATTAATCCACTTCAATTGGGTCAACCTTTATTTAGAAAGGTACATTTATTCTCCCTGTTTTTTGCCATTATTCTATCTGAATTTAGTGGATATTTGAATTTTATTGCAACTTTGCAGGTAGAAAAGCAATGTGCTCATTTCTATGCTGTAGAAATAACGGAAAAAGAGGCTGAAATGGGACTTGTCTGTCGAGTGCATTCAACTGAGAAAAGCAAATTCAAGGTATTGTCAACTGTGCCTTTAAAACCATTCCCTATAAGACACCTTGGTACTATTGTATTTGGGATAATTAAGTGGAAATCCATTGGGGTTTGTGGGTTATTTTCAAATGGTTGAAAATGTAATTAAAGGGGCATAATGAGAAGAAAAAGAGCATGGGATTGCTGGTAATTATTAACCAGCGGTGGGCATGTAATTTCCAAATAGTCAATGGGCCATGTAATTTCCAAATAGTCTATGGGCCAATAACTAAAAAAAAAAAACACTTTCATTTTTTTTATTTTATGGATTATTGAGGCTTTAAAATTTTGATAGTATAACATTCAGTTGATTTTATTCTTTTTTCTTTAATGTTATAATAGTTGAAGGAATTAGCTTCATCTTTATCTCAGTGTATTTTCTTCAAATTACTTATTGAACTCATATTTGAACTCTGCTGAGTGTCTAATTAACTTACCAGTTTTTGCTTAGTGAAAGCGATATTAATTTTCAGTTATTTAATTAATATAAAATCTTCATGAACTAGACCATCATTTCATCTGAATCTTGAAGTTTTGTTGTGCATAATAAAGGGTTTTAGAAAATATGCACTTGCATCCACAAACCATGATCTATTCCTTTGGCCAGGCCAGCATGGTTGTGAAACTGATCTGTATGATGATATACCTTTAACAAAAAAAAAAGCTAGATGAGTGCAAAACAATTGATTTTATGCGAAGATATGTCAAATTTTGTCAGCCATGAATTGTGAAGGATAGATGACTGAAAAAGAACATGTAATAGAAGATGTGTAACGACTTGGCAAATAACATGCATTTACTATGACTTAGGAGGCCTGTGCTGCTTAGTGCCTTGTCCTTTTAGTGTTGATTCTAGGACTGCATGCCTGCTATAATGACTTGTAAATATCAAACCTATATGCAAACCATATATTGTGAAATGATTCTGCATGAACAAATAAGAGGAGAACAATGAAACAGAGACTCTTTTCAATATGCAACACTTAGTTTCAACTTGATACTTCTTTGGTGCCCGTTCATTTTACCTTAAAGATGCGTAGTGGTGAGGTACAAAACGATGAGAGCCAACACCAAAAGGATTAGTAATGTAAAGTACTGAATTTTAAACCTACTAAAAATGCACATAAACACTAATGTGGTTATGTGATTTTTTTTTTCAAATTGCAAATAAACAGTGCCTGGATGAACTTATAAAAATGTAACTACGTCATTAATTATGGGGAAGAAATCAAGTTCTAGAGAATTCCCGATGTTTCATGATCTCTGTTATTGTTGATATAATGTCTCTGAGTTTTCCTAAAAACCTAACTATGTTATGGAAATTTTATTTGCTCAGTCAGTCATTTTTCATTTTAACATGTGCTTGATTCCATGCAGTTGTTGTACTTTGAACAAGAAGGAAATGGTGGCTTAAGCCTTGCCCTGCAGGTGTCCTTTCTTTTAATTAGATATGTTTTTCAATCAATTTGTTGCAAACAGCTCAACAAACTTCTATTGATTGAACAGATAAATCGTTCTTTCTTGATTTTCTACCTTTCCTGCAACTGGATACAGCGTAGAATGAATAACACTGGAAAGTGATTTTAGAAAATACTTGATCATGGTTGTAGGTTATTCCTGTATATGCCAAGCTTCTTAGTTTTCTCATAGAAGTTTGCTCATGAAAGGTTGGGAAATTTGTATATGTATATTCGTACGTGAAATTATTAAAGTTTAGATTTTCATGTGTGGCATGGAAGCCATAGTAGAGTTATTTTCTGGGTAGAACTTGGCATATGCTAGGGTTTTGGATTTCATTTTTCACAGCTTCTCTGATTGCATATCTTCCTGCTCATTAACTTAATTTAATGACAATTCCAAAGATCTAGCTTGCAGTGCTAGTGTAGCAGCCTCCATCTGAAGTGATAATGGTTTTGGCGTAATAAGAACAACACTTTGAGCTGTAAAAACACTTTGAAATCTCCTTCAGTATTCCGCAAACATCTTAACAGAAATACAGATGCATTGGTGCTTATGCTTAGTTAAAATATATCTTTATCCCTTGTCTTTTGACTACACTTCTTTTGTCAATGGGTCTACACACCCATTTTTGTTTAGCACATCTGTTGGTTTTATAGATGTGTAGTGTAAATTTTACAACTTTTGATTATGAGGCTTCTGGTAATTTCCCATTGCTGATTTACTGAGAAATTCTACCATGAATGGATTATCCTAATCTTGTACTAATCCCTGCAGATTGGTTTCGTATCTTATAAAATGCTATTACCTAACATTTTATAGATTGACAGTATTGTCTGCCTGTCACAGGAGGACAGTGTGAGAACAGGAAAAGTTACATCCGCAGGGATGTTCTTCCTCTGCTTCCCAGTTTACCGATTCGTTCCCTCCAATACAGTGAGATAATTTTATCTTGAATCAACTGTATTGCTTAAAA
Source organism: Dioscorea dumetorum (assembly GCA_902712375.1). Lineage (NCBI taxonomy): Eukaryota > Viridiplantae > Streptophyta > Magnoliopsida > Dioscoreales > Dioscoreaceae > Dioscorea > Dioscorea dumetorum. Next base: position 61,238 of record CACTHL010000824.1, on the reverse strand, counting down.
AATCATTTCTAATATGTTGTTAGACATGTTTAAAACTTTGCATTTCAGATAGCACTTATCAAAGATCCAGATGCCGCCTTTTTCAAGAAATTGGATGGATTTCAGCCATGCGAAATAAATGAGTTAAAAGCGGGCACTCACATATTTGCTGTATATGGTACCACTTGGGTTTGCGTATTTTACTGCTTGTGATACGTCAATTTGAGGCAATCTAATGTCTGGAATGTTCATGATTTAATTAAATCTTCTCAGGAGACAACTTTTTTAAAAGTGTAAACTACACAATAGAAGTAATGTGCGCAGAACCTTTCTCAACCGAAACAGAAGAACTCCGAGATGTCGAGTCAAAAATACTAACCAAACGGGTAGAATTGTCAAAGTTTGAGACTGAGTACAGAGAGGTCTGTTATTTACACTACCAAATGTGTTCTTCCTGTTGATACTGCGCAATTTAGTTTCACCAGTTCATTGCTGATTTGTTTCATCGGCAGGTCCTAACACAATTCACTGATATGACAAGCCGATATGCACAGGAGATGCAAGCAGTGAGTTCGGCATCAAAAGAAATTTATCCAACATTCTTCAAACCCTTTACTTTTTCAATAAATTTGAGTTATATCTTCTATTGTTAATTTTTTTCTTTCAGATTGACGAACTTTTGAAGGAATGGAATACAATTCATGCGTCGTACACTACAATCAGCCCGTTAATACGAAACACAAGTAATAGAAAGACGAGAGCTTCCTTCAAGGGATCAGTGAAAAGCGAAGATCATCAAACAAAAGAAAGAAAGTCAGGTAACAAATCTAAAAAGAAGAAATGGTTCAATATTCATAGCAAGGAGAAGAAGAGGCATTGTTGAAAATTTATACCAATGGTCATAGTTTCATCTTGATTGATCTTATTTTTGTTATTTCAATTCATTTTTATTTTTATTTTTATTTTATTTTTATTTTTATTTTTTATTTTTTGTTTTTTGTATTATTTCTTCTGCCATGTTCATGTGTTTGTTTGCGGGAAAGAATGTATTATGTATGTAGCATCATTTTGGGTGTTTGGTTTTTGCCTTACTACATTTGTAAGTTCGAAATGGGAAATGTTTTAGCTGCATGTACATTATTTATTTTATTTTATTTCATTTTGTTTTTTTTCTTAATCTTAGAGATTTTGATTGTAAGGAATGAAATAAGAGTTATTACTTACATTGTGTAAATCCTTGTTTAGATGTGCATTAATAGGAATGAGAGAGGTATGATGGAGTGATGAGCTTATGGAGAAGGATTTACAATCACCAGAAATTTGGGGGAATGTTATTTTTGAACAATGAAATGACAATATTGCTTTATTTAAAAAACATTTGAATCAACATGAAGTAAGCTAATTAATTGCTTATTATAATATTAACAATAAATTTGGACATTAATCAATATCAATAGATAAAGAATATAATTATTATGGTTCATAATTTATTTATTTAAATATATATTTAAATTGATAATTTGTTATTTATTATAGTTAATTAATTACTAATTAGTAATATTAACAAAAATTATAAAATGATTTGGTGATCTATTAAAGTAAAATATTTATTTTATTTATAATAATTAATTTATTTTAATATTTAAATATTTTAAAAAATATAATTGTTAAATATATATATATATATATATATATATATATAATGGGTCAAATACCCAAAATGGTCCCTCTACTTTTCTCTCTCCTCCCTTTTAGTCCCTCTACTTGAATTTAATCTTTTAAGTCCTTCTACTTTCCAATTCGGGCCAATTTGACCCAAGCCGGGAACGTCGTCAACAACGCCGTTTGAGTCAGCTGATGTGGCGCTCGCGTGGATTATTTTTTACTAAAGCATGACGACGTGGCAGTCCAGCGTGGCATCCCCTGAGTAAGTTATCGGATCCGGATCCGACAAACCCGGATCCGACAAAACCAAAGAGCGTTCCACTCATCCTCTCCCTCCATCCCTTGCCCTACCCTACCGGAAAGCAGTACTCCGACACCAGCCGGACCTCAAACTTGGACCCCTAGCTAGCCGAAAGACGATTCATCAGCCCTACGGAGCTCTCTAAATTTGACATTGTGATTTCCATTGGCGAAGGTAGGCATTTTCGGCCCAAATTCAGCCCTATCTCTGTTTTAAAAGTAATGCTAGGAATGTACACATGTATATATGCTCAAATTGTTGAATGCCGAATGTTTGTGAGGATGGTTTTATTTTTTATGTTTAATTTGACGATATTTCTAACCCCACAGAGAGCATACTAAATTTATGTCCTCATTTAGCAGTTTTCCATTGTATGTTTAGATGTTGAAGAGGAGCTTCAATGTTTGACAAATGATACAACCATCACCTCTGCTCCTTCTTGCATCTTTTTATTTGTGACTGCTTTTTCAGTCTTAGTTTTCCTCTAGATGTTGATCTATAATGAGAGGAATCTTAGCAGTTGTTAAGTGTTGTGAATACAAACAACACTTTCTTTGGCTTTGTCTAGTTATAACTTAATGGATGCTGTTCAAAGTTCAAAAAAGACTCACTGCTAGGTACCCCTAAACTAGCATTGTCTTCATTGCATTTTAAATTTTGTTAGGACTTCATGATTGACAATTTACTTTTTCCTGCAAGCAATGTTGTAGTTGTTAGTAAAATTCTCAAACTTACCTTACAAGCACTATCAGACTAGATAGTATTAAATGACACCTACTCGTTATAATGAACTCTCACACTTAATCAACTTTGGTTAACCATTTAAGTTGATGAATTGCTGGATCAAGAACTAACATGGTTAAATTAAAAATGTTAACTGCAATGAAAAACACTACAATCATTGTCAAATCAAATAATTTTTAAATTAAAAATGTTAACTGCAATGAAAAGGATCTTAGCCATTGTTAATCTTTCTTAACAAACAGAACACATTTTTTTTTTTGTCTCATTGCCTTCATTTCTTTTTCACAAATCCTAGCATGGTTGGCTTTGTCTAGTTATATATGAATTCATATGCCCCATAGGCCTAATTAGTTTTCCCTGAAAGCCATTTTGCATTACTGGGTCAACTTCTCAAATGACACCTACTCATTAGAATGGACTCTCACACTTAATGAACTTTGGTTAACCATTTAAGTTGATGAATTGCTGGGTCAAGAACTAACATGGTTAAATTAAAAATGTTAACTGCAATGAAAAACACTACAATCATTGTCAAAGCAAACAATTTAATGATTAAAAATGTTAACTGCAATGAAAAGGATCTTACCCATTGTTAATCTTTTTGAACAAACAGAACACACTTTTTTTTTTGTCTCATTGCCTTCATTTCTTTTTCACAAATCCTAGCATGGTTGCCATTATCACATTAGATAACATTAAATGACACCTATTGATTGGGAAACATCTCAGAATTAATTAACTTAACTACAGTCATAATCACAAATAATGAGTATTAATCAAGTTCTCACATGCAATATTAAAGGAGTTCCACTCCACTAAACTTTGTTGATGCAACTTTTTTCTGACATGTGCTATTATTGGTTGTCCTGCTATGGTTGGTGTCCTCATTTATTAGGAAATTAATTGTTTTCTATAGGATGTCTAATTGGTATGAGTACACTGTCAAGTACCACCACGGGGGGGAATTAGTGAGGGAAGGAGAAGTGAGATATATGAATGGTAGTGTGTCTGAATTTTCTGTTGACCCAGACAAACTTTGCCACTGGGATTTGCTAGGGGATGTGAAAGAGCTGGGTTATGACATTAGAAAGGATGTGAGGTTTTCTTATAAGGATGGTGAAGGGGTGTTAAGAAGTGTTGTTGATGACCACACTGTAGTAGGCTTGACTGAGCAGCTAATGTCATGCAAGTCAGTAGACATTTATGTGGAGTGCTCAGATGTCATGCATGAACAAAGCCTGCCAAGGGCACTATTATCTGAGTCCACATCTGACAGTGATAGTGACAACAGTGGAGATGATCATAATGATGATGAAGATGGCCTAGTGGATGTCCCACTTGTGGATTGTAACTCAGAAGCTGATGAGGAAATTGCACAAGCTAGGGATAGTATTAGGAAATATGTTGAGAAGAAGAAGTCAACATTTAGGGTTGTAGAGGAGGGTCACAAGAATGAAGTCCATGGACATGACCAGGAAGGCAATGTGCAGATGGAAAATGCCAACTTTGGAGCTCCCAGTTCTATATCTGCCAAGGTAGTTGGATATGCCAGTGATTATATGGACTCCTCAGATCCTGGAAGTTATGAGGACACAAGTGATGGATCAAGTGCAGATGATGCAAGGAGGCATAGATCAAGGAATTTTCACTTTGACCCTAATGTTCCATTGAAGGACTTCTTCATTGGCATTCAATTTGAAAATCTGAAACTATTCAAAGATGAACTAGTGCAGTTCTCAACCAAGAAAGGATTTCAATTTACTTACATGAAGAATGATGCGGTGAGGGTGAGGGCCAAGTGTTCTGCCAAGGGCTGCAAATGGATTATCTTGTGTTCATGGTGCAGTGGACCAAAGGTATTTGCTGTCAAACATTATGTGAAGGAACACTCCTGCATCTTGGGGACCACTAAGAATAGGAGGGTGACAGCACATGCAGTTGCTAAGAGGTTTGGAGATGTGATAAGTGGTATGCCTTTAATCAGACCCAGACATGTAAAAGCATTAGTCAGAAGGGAAATGGGTGTCTTCATTACTAGTAAGGTATGCAGAAATGCAAAGGCATTGGTATTAAAAACAATTGAGCAACAGTTTAGAGAAGACTTTAAAATCTTACACAATTATGCACTGGAGTTGAAGATGAACAACCCTGGAAGCACAGTCAACATAGTGTCTGAGAAGATGAACACAACTGACACTCCTGTTTTCCGAAAGATGTATGTGTGCTTGAAACCCATCAGTGAAGGGTTTAAAGATGGGTGTAGGAGGCTGATAGGTCTGGATGGGTGTTTTCTGAAAGGGTTACTTAAGGGTCAACTATTGGTGGCTGTGGGTAGGGATGGTAATAACCAAATGTACCCAGTGTCTTGGGCCATTGTGGAGAGGGAAACTACAGAGAGTTGGACATGGTTTCTCCAACAATTACAGGAAGACCTTAGCATTGGAGATGGGTTGGGCTGGTCAATAATCAGTGATATGCAAAAGGTTTGTAAGAAATTTGATAGGTAAACACAATTTTGCCAACTTGTTTGATACAATGTTTACTTGGACATTGATTTTACTGCAGGGCCTTATACATGCTGTGAAGGATCTCATGCCTCTGGTTGAACATAGGATGTGTGCAAGACACATATATGCAAGATGGGGGAAGAAGCATCCAGGGAAGGAGTTGCAGCTGAATTTTTGGAAGGTTGGCATATCCACAAGCATTCCAGAGATGCAGCACCATTTGCAAGCCATGAGGAAGCTTAATGGAGGAGAGAGTGCTGCTGAAGATTTGCTGGTAAGTTGGCCAATTGAAGGTTGGTGTCAGGCCTTTTTTAATGATGTAGTCCAGTGTGATGTGATTGATAATAATATGTGTGAGACTTTCAATGGGGTGATGGTAGAGGCTAGGAACAAGCCAGTCATTTCTTTGTTAGAAGACATTAGAAGGTATGTGATGAGTAGAGTAGTTGTCAAAAGAGGATATGTGCAGAAATGGAGATGTGATTATGGGCCTAACATAGTGGAGAAGATTGACAATGAAAGGAAAAAAAGTGGCAAGTGGCAGGTGGAATGGAATGGGGGATTGAGTCACGAAGTGTTTTGGGATAACTTGGTTGTACATGCTAGGGAGGGTTATGTAGTTATGCTAGGGAACCATAGCTGCTCTTGTGGAAAATGGAACAAGAGTGGCATCCCCTGTCAACATGCAATAGCTGCAATTACATTTGAAGGGAAAGACCCATTTAACTATGTAGCTGAGTGGTTCAAGAAGGACACATACCTAAAGGCCTATCAGTTCCCTGTCAATCCAATTAGGGGAAGAGAATTTTGGCCAACAAGTGAAGATGGGCCATTGGAAATGCCTTATGCTAGGAGGATGCCTGGTAGACCTGTGAAGAAAAGGAGGAGGGAGCCACTGGAAGGCATTAGCAATTCTCAAACTAAAGTTCTAAGGCATGGTAGGGTGATGAGGTGCAAAATCTGCCGTGTTGAAGGGCACAACAGAGCTCGGTGTCCACAAAAAATGAACAATGTGAGTAAATAACACTTACTTATTATGTGTATGTTAGTGATAATAACTCAATGGGTGACCAATTTATGATGTGCAGGCCACATCTGCTAATCCACCAGTAGGACCTGCTACCAAGAGACAAAGGAAAACAAAATCACAGCCTTGTGATACAGCAGCTCCTCCAGTGGATGAGTCCATGGTGAGTTTAATGTTCACTTCTGTCTCTGCATGAAGTACATTGACCACTTAAATTGTGGTAATGTTTGCATTTATTTAGGGAACAACTGACAATCCTATCTTGGACAATCTTTCAATGGGGAATGCTACTAGTGGATCAAGACCTACTGATATATCAATTAGGTCAACAAAAATTTTAAGGGTAAGGGTTAATGATATTGCTTATTCACACAAACATTAGTATGGTAGAAACAATTGCTTGGCTACACTGAATAAATTATCTTATTTAATTGGCTACAGGGTGCTCACACTGGAGAGCTTATTGTTGGTAGGGAAGTGCAACAGAACACCTTGTTCATTACAAGCAAAGAGTTATTGGTAAGTTACCATATTGGCATAGAAGTCAGTGTAGCATTGATTTTTATTCATTGCTAAGGTAAAACACACTTTGATGGCTGTGTTTGGTAGGAAATGAGGAGAAGGAGTCTTAGGGCATCAGATAAGCAGCAGGTAAATTCCTGTCAGAATGAACAACCAAATGTCACAACCTCATCTGGTGCAAATGAATTTGGGGATCTACCAACACAAGAAAGCATAACAGATGCTCCTGCTGGTGTCAATCCTTCCATTTGATGAGAAGCCAAGTGATGTAACAATTGATGCTTGCAAAAGCTCTTTACTTTTGTGGTTTCAATAGAAACTTGGAGACAAACTAGTGATTTGGGTTGCTATCAGTGTATTGTTTTGTTAATTATACAAGAGCAACTCATTTTGAAATTTATGGAAAACAAAAAAACAAATTAATGCACAATTCTGAGTAATACCAATTCATGTAAGTTTGTATTGTTTGATGTTTCTTTGTTATTATGTATGTCTCCTTTCAATGGTTAAAGAAAGTTTTAGTGGACTTCAACTCCTTCAATGATTCTTGTTAACCAATTTCTGCAAATTGGCTTGCAGGAATTGGTATGCAACATGATGCAAATTTGATGATAAATTGATTACTATTCATTATTTGTTATCATGATTGCAGCTAAGGCTGAGAAGTTAACAGAAACTGTGTTAGTTATTGTTAAACTCTGATTGCTTTGATGGAAGAATAGTCATTCTTATACAAATAGAAATAATTAACAAACTAACACAAATGGAAAATTAATGTATTTGTTTCTGTCATTTGATGATAATTACTGACACTGCAAATTCGCTACCATAATAAAGTAAAACATCAATCATTAAGTACTAGGTAATAACCAAATTTACAGAACTTATAAGATCATTTCAGAACAAATTCCAAATTTATAGAAACAAACACACAGACAACTTAGTTACAGACACAAACACATTTGAACGCATATAATTACTTAAAAATTCCATACATACATAAACAATAACCTAATATAGATTTCACAACAACTTCAGGGTAATTTTCATCATCTTCACACTGAACATCTCATCGATCTCCAAGGAACAAGCACAGTTTGCTTGGTCATCTCCCCCACTCGGAATGGTCCCGACTTCAACAACATCAATTTCCTGAATCACGGGCGAAGCGGAGATAATTAATGAGAGAAAGCACCCGTCGTCCGGCTGGTGTCGGAGAACTGCTTTCCGGTAGGGTAGGGCAAGGGATGGAGGGAGAGGATGAGTGGAACGCTCTTTGGTTTTGTCGGATCCGGGTTTGTCGGATCCAGATCCGATAACTTACTCAGGGGATGCCACGCTGGACTGCCACGTCGTCATGCTTTAGTAAAAAATAATCCAAGCGAGCGCCACGTCAGCTGACTCAAATGGCGTTGTTGACGACGTTTCCGGCTTGGGTCAAATTGGCCCGAATTGGAAAGTAGAGGGACTTAAAAGATCAAATTCAAGTAGAGGGACTAAAAGGGAGGAGAGAGAAAAGTAGAGGGACCATTTTGGGTATTTGACCATATATAATGTTCATTTACATAATGACATAATAATTATTTTATCATATTATTTTCATTTTTCTCCTCCAAATAAACTACATCTTCAATCTTTCTCCTTTCTCCCTCATTGTCATTATTCTTCTTTTTTTTTTTTTCATTTCACTTTTTGCCATCAAACATCTTATTCATTTTATTTAATTATTTATTCATTTGAGAGAATTGTGGTTTACTGGGAGAAGGCGAAGTCTTCCTTGCTGTATTTCAAAGTGTTAAATATTACAGAAAATAAATATTAAAAAAATGAGGTTTTTAATTTTAAGTTAGATAATATAATTAATATTACATCTTTCGATGACCTTCCTGTCCTTCACCAACCTCTTGGCATCCTCAAACGTACTTCCACCTCCTCCCCTTCTCTCCATATTCTTTGCCCTTCTCTTCACCTTCTCAGCCGCCTCCTCACCACTCATCACCTTCCTCACTACTCCGGCAACCTCCTCCACCATCAACACCACCTCATTCCCTCTTCTCCGGTGAAACCTTTGCCAAATCCTCACCATCACTCCCATTATCTCCAACCACCAACACAATATATATAAACATATTTTAGATTTTCATACATATATATATATATATTTGAAGACCGCCGCAGGGGAAGAAAGCGGTATCATGGGTCAATGGAGTGAAAAAAGAGATCTGTTTAGGTTTTGAATCTCAATCCGATTAGTTTAGTAGCGTAGTTGAATTGTTTCTATTTTCTATTTTCTATTTTTAATAATATTTTAATAAAAAAAAACCATGTGAAGCATCATCGGAATGAAAAAATAGGATTGAGATTTCCAAGTGAAATAATATATAAGTATACCTGTGGCCAAATTGAAAAACGGAGGACTAAAAAAATAGTTTGACTTATTTAGAGGGTTGAATAGGGAATTACACCTAATACGCACATGCGCTTTTTGCATTAGTTTTTTTATTTATTTATAATGTGTTCATTTAATTCCGTTTTATGGAAAAAATTCAATCGGATAGCAACATAGAGGAGAGATCATATATTACATGGATTATGCCATTGGAAAAAAATCATTATATATATTCCATTTTATTCACAAACTCAATTGCTCTTTCTCTCTCCTTTTAAAGCAATCCTTAAAGTGATTTGGGTATCAAAGTTATCCCCAAACTCAAAAGTTTGAAGTGAGGATTATTTTCCTTTTTCTTCTTCTCCTTGGTTAACAATAACCCCAATTTGGATCTCAGTCTTTAAAAAATCCTTGGATGATAAAAAGGTAAGTTTGATAATCTAATCAAATGACACAGATTTCCTCTTTATGCTTATAATTGATACCATCATTACTATCATCCAAGGATGGAATCAGAAAATTATTTTGATGGGCCAAATTAAAAAAAATTAATATTCAATTTTCACAAAAATTAATTTAATTCATTGAAGTTGCAGTCTACGCTCTTTCATGCTATTGAAATCATTTAAAATTGAATAAGAATTAAATCTAGCGGAAATTTCTTTTTCAACTTAAACAATTAAACAATCATTTAAAATTTGATCTTCCATCTTGCTCCAAAGTCTAATTTTAATAATTTTCATGGCCGAAAATACTCGCTTTGTAGTTGTTGTAGAAACGAGCAGAGTGAGAATAAGTCTAATTAATCTATCAGTTAAAGGATAAAATGCTTGATTTTCTCATCCTTGCTAGTGCCTCAACATACTTCATAAATATTAAATAGTAGATAAATCTTTTAATTCTTTATTTTTTCACAACATCAACTTCAAAATGTAGCAGCAACTCAAGTCTTAATAGAAGTATCTCTGGCTCACTAAAACCTTGAGAATAAAACTTCTTTGCAACCTTACAAATGTTGTCAATATTAAACGATTTATATATAGAAAGGCTTCCCATCATGTTTCTCTTAGGTTTTGAATCAACTCTTTTATAGTTGAGACAAGATGTAAAGCGTTCAAGATATCTTGAGACTTACGTTGCAAAGCTTAATAAAAAATTTCAGTGATTCCCATAAGTTTCTTCCTAAGACGCAACACAAAAACAAAATCAAAAGACTTCATTGATGTATATGCATAAGCTGCATCACCATGTTGAGAAGAAGTTAAGCCTGGAAATTGTTGGGACGTAGTGGTTCAGGACCATAGTCCCACATCGCCTGTGGGCGCAGATGCCCTCTAGTTGGTATACCAACACGAAATCTTCCCCCTAACTGTGGTTATGGAGAAATTAGGATGGTGGGACCCTATCTTAACAGAAATATTATCAAGTACACAACATGTTACATTAAACATTTAAATCAAATTGAAGACGGATTTAAAGTGACAACATTAATAATGAAACCCAGCTTCTCAATAAAAAAAAAATGATGAACAAGCTTTACTTCATGAGATGGTGTGAAAAGAGCAAGTTAGGGACTGTCACGCCTCGAACCCGGTTCACCGGACTCGATGCGTCGACAAACGGCCCTATACCCATAAGGCCGAGACCAAGTGACCACACAAGGCCTCAATACCTGTCTCTCGATATAATGCATAACTTAACACAAAACCAAAGAATTCAAGGAATAAAATAATCAGGTTTACAACTATAGTCTAGAGAAAACTAAAAGTACAAGATTCAAGGTCTTAGACCCATAACAAATTCATAGTTTCCAACGAAAGAATTATTCTCATGCTAACCACCTGGTGTTCACTCAACGGTCTCCGCTAAGCAAGTCACCACACGCTTACTCCTGATCTGAAAAAGATAGAACAACCATTTATGAGCTTAATAGCCCAGTAAGCAACCACTAAAAACAATAATATAGGGATCACAGAAATTCAATAATGTCAAAAACGTATTTAAAAATAAAAACCAGACATCATAATATTTCAGACAAACATAAATTCAAATAAACAAGTATATATGTCCCCCAAATAACTCATGCCAAAAACAAAACAACAGAATTCATATATTTAAACTCGGTGACTCGAGTCAAATTGTCAGAGTTCATTTATTTACCCTCGGCGATCCGAGCCAGATTATCAGAAGCCGTTATTCTCCACTGATGGAACAGTGCGAAACTATAGTTTCTTATCAAAATCAGAAGTTCATATCGACATGGTCAGTGTTTAACTCCCAATGGCATGGTTATTGCAAAGTTAAATTGGGGACTACAAGTTACTATATCAAAATATGTCGGGTCCAAAATCATTGTCAACGCAAAATAATGAAATTCGGTGATCCCATTTTTCTAATGAACATAACTCACATTATTTCAAAATATAACAATGCTAATATATGACAATAAAATTTAAAATACAGAAATCAATAACTGAATAAATACATAAGTTTATATATCATGCTTTCCTGTAACCATTCAATTTACCAACAATTAAATAAATAAATAAATAGATAAATAATCAATAAGCTTTGAAAATAAAGACAGGCATAGTATCTCAAAACCCAAAACATATAAATTTAATATCATAAAATTCTATTTATAATAAAACCCAAAATAATTAAATAATTATGTAAATTATTTCCGGTAATCAGATATTTTATATATACATATATACGGTTTATATGTGGTTTACTTACCTGGAAAATATTCCCAAGTTATAGGACCCCCCTCAGACAGTCAATATGAGGATTCGAGCAAAGACCCTAAACATAAACATTATACTTGCCTTAGATTCCAAAACTTAAATACAAACATTGACCATTGGTTAAACATGATCCAAACTCTAACCACTAACAACGCAAGCAAACACTAGAATGCAGACTGTAATTAAATTCCTTACCCTAAAACACCCTAAAACCAACCCACAATTATAATATATATATATATATATATGAATATGATAAAAATGGATGGAGCAATATGACAGACATTCTGTATCAAGGCTGACCTCAAATTAAAATTTGCCACTACAAAGTTGATAGGTGTGTCACTTCACAGACTAAACTTATCCTACATGTGGGACATGGATAAAAAAAATCAGAGCAATCTTGGAAATGGGACATAACAGAAATGGACATTTGGTTCTATTGCATATGTAACAATGAACAAACACTACAAAACTAGTTAAATTAATGTGTGCATATTTAACACCTTATAACATCAGTTGTTTCAAAACCTTTAACAATAAAAAGTTAAGCAAATCAAAGATTTAATCCAAAATCACTATTTCTCGGAATGACAACACCGGCAAAGTCTAGTGATTTTAACATAATATGATTATTTAATTTTGATTGACCACTGGCACTCTTATACATTATGTAAAAAGGGAATATTGCATAAATCAATGGGCAAGGAACCATTTAAACTTGAAAACAATTACTAAGTTTCCTATTTATATTGCTTGTTCGATACTACTTATAAGATATTCTTTTGTGCTTTCTGATTTTTTGGATGTAATTCACAGAGCTAGATATACTTCTTTGGCAGATACTTTTGAGCTTTAAATGTCCTTGATACGCCCCTTGCGTATCCGCAAGTGCACGGGTCGTACAAGTAGTATAATGTACCCAAAAGGATCAGGTAGTTGAATCCACAGGGACTGGTATAGCTTTTGATACTCGTCAGATTTCTAATATCTAGCCGGCTCAAGAATTTGGTTTAAAATCTAATTACAAATAAAAGTAAAGAAAGTGAGGATAATGGGAGGGAAACAAGGTTCAGGTAACGAGAGATCAATGCTAAGGAGTAGCGTCACGGATTAATCCCTTGGTGTCAGTTGTACTCAAATTCTTGCAAGGTTTATCAGGTACGTCTCAGGATTTCTAAGTGCTCTAGAAGCCTTGTTACAGCTATGGGGACGAATGCAATAAGGAATTGAGGGCACTTTGATTCCTTGAGAGGACAATCACTAAGGGGATTGCTAAGAAATCAACACGCATCGAAATACACTCAAGCGGTGCTAATCAACCAACTCATCAAGCATACAACACAAGGGTTAACACAAGAAGTAAAGACTCCATAAATATTACAATAAATGTATTCAAGTATAAAATTTATCAAGTTTCTAATCCGGAGCACCGGAGAATGGTTAGCCCCTCATGGTTCTACAAGAAACATGAGGGGGTAAATTTATTAGGATGCCACTGTGTTATGGCCATTTTTCACTTTGATGCTTGTATTTCAATTTGTTTTTTTTCGGTCACTGGTTATCGATTTATATTCACAGGGAGGTCACTTGGGAAATTCCGGCCGAATCTTGCTGATGTGGCTGCCGGAAATGCCACATCAGTTGTGATAGCTCAGCATTTCGTCCACTGTGGCAACGCCCCGTCAGCAAATGTCCACCTCCGCACAACTTACCCAAGTCAGCATCCAGCTCAGCAGCCAGATGTGAAGATCGGCCCCTTTTCAACTTAACCCCAGGCCCTATTTCACCTTTTTACCCGAAAAAGAAAGAAAGGAGAAGCAACCCATACGTCGCCGGAACTCTTTCCGGTCATCGGAAAGTTTGCTCGTCACCGTAAGGGGTAGTGGAATCGACCAGAGGTACGAAGGCATCCATTCTCGACTCGTGGCGTTTGGGCGTGCAAGAACTCGCTCAGAGCACCATGGCTACCGGATGGCGCAAACGAGTTGCAGATGAGCAAGCTCCCGAATACTGTAAGCAATTTTGTCCTGTTTTTTTTTAATTGGATCTTTATTGTTGTAATTGTGGCTTTATTTGGTTTCTATTCATCCGCACTCTTGATCTCTGCAGTGCCAACTGCTGAATACTTCTCAATAAACATGTATCATGGACTTACGGATATTGAGGAATGCAGTGGTTATAGTTTGGCATGTGTTATTGATTTTTGTGAGGCTGATTATATTTCTAGATTAGAGCTTCTAGACATGGCGAGGGATTTGGGAGTGTGTGTGGAGGGATGTACCTTTTGGTGGGAAGAGGGCCAAACTGGTGTAATGGAGGAAATTAAAACTGATGAGGATGTCATTAGGATGGTAAAGGATGTTGATGAGAGCAGGCTTGTTAGTATATTTGTGAGGGTGTATGCTATGGATGTCCGGACTGGTGTGCAATTAGCAGGGCATGTGGCAAGTGCAACGCAGTTTGTTGGACCAGATCATTTAGATTTAGAAGACAAAGAAGATGAAGTCCAGGCTGAGCACATGGACGCAGACTACAGGGAAATTGGTCTGAATGCTTTTGAGCATGAAGCTGGAGTGGAGGAAGCTGCTGAGGAGAATGTGCAGGAGGATGCAATGCATGGAAGTGGTGTGGGTGTACATCAGGCTGAGAATGCTGTATTGGCTGATGAAGTGGTTGATGAGGTAGGTACAGGTAGAGATGGAGGACAGGAAAGTGATGGGGATAGTGACATACATGACTCAGATTACAGTCTTACCAGTGAAGGAGATGATGGTGAAGAACCTGTTGATGAGGCCCCTACAGGTTAGGCAAGGTCCGTTGGCATTGAAGATGCTGCAAAATTGGCAGGTGATGAGGATGAGGTTCAGACTGACTACCATGACAGTGATGAGTTACCCTCATGTTCTTCAACTGATGAGGAGCAGATCCACGTTGACAAACCCAGATACCCAGAATTCAGGCAAGACATAGACATGAAGTTCAGTAGCTTTGCACAGTTTAAAGAGGCAGTGAAAAATTATGGAATAAAAAATAGGGTGGTGATGAACTTCAGGCCAAATAGCAAAGTTAGATGTAAGGCATACTGCAAGAAAGGATGTCCATTTTACCTGTGGGCTTCACCAATGATGAAGGACAAGGAGACAGTGCAAATTAAAGCTGGATATTTGCAACATGAATGCACCAGGGACCATAAGATAAGACATGTTACTGCCCAATGGGTTGCAGAACACTACATGGAGCAGTTTAGCGCAGATCCCTCATGGAAGCTTGGAGGCATAATACAGGCAGTAAGAACCAACCAAGAGGTGGACATAAGCAGATCAAAAGCCTGAAAAGCCAAGAATATTGCCTTAAGGTGCATTCTCTTATCTGTTGTCCTTTTTTTCATATTTAGTTCCTTTGGATTTTCTACCATTCCTAACTTTATTACTTTACTTTGTATGTTCCTTGTTTGGTTTAGAATGCTTGATGGGGATGAGCACACACAGATGAGCAGGCTGTGTGATTATAGACTGGAATTGCTCAGAACACACCCTGGTTCCACCATAAAATTTAGATTAAACCAGGGTGTGTTTGAAGCAATGTATGTGTGCTTATCCCCACTTAGAGCAGGATTTCTTGCAGGATGTAGGCAGATTATTTCTGTGGATGGCTGTTTTTTGAAGGGATACTATGGAGGTCAGCTCCTTACTGCAGTTGGTATAGATGCCAATGATTGTATCTACCCAGTGGCATGGGCAGTTGTTGACAGGGAGAACTACCACAATTGGATTTGGTTTCTACAATTGCTTGCTGAAGACTTAGAGATAAGCAACTCACATCAATGGGCATTCATGAGTGACAGACAAAAGGTAAGAGCTTATGTTTTCAATCTATCTTCATGTGAACTGCCTGACATTGGTTGTATGTTGTCCTCTACTGCTTATGTTTAATTATGTATGCATATTTCTACTGTACGGGGCCTTCTAAATGCAATCGAGGAAATATTTCCTCACAGTGAACATAGGTTTTGTGTTAGACATATACACACAAACTTTAGGAAAAAATTTAGAGGTAAAGGTTTTAAGGACCAGTTATGGGCATGTGCTAGAAGTAGTTACATACCTGCATATAACTTGGCAATGGAATCACTAAAAGACAAATCAGTAGATGCCTACAACTTCATGAAAAACATTGACCCTATCCACTGGTCCAGGTCACACTTCAGATCTCAGTTCAAGTGTGACATGTTGCTTAATAATCTATGTGAGTGTTTCAATAGCTTGATACTTGAAGCTAGGACCAAAGGCATTGTCACCCTCAATGAAAAGATCAGAACACAACTAATGGTGAGAATCCACAAAAAAAGGGACTCAATGAAATCCTGCACCACAGAACATTGTCCCAAGATTGTTAAGAAATTAGAGAATGCGAAAAAACTAAGTTGGTCCTGCAGGACAACCTGGTCAGGTGGTGATAAATACCAGGTTTTGAACTTAGATGGCCAATTTATTGTTGATTCAAAAGAGAAAACTTGCACATGCAGGAGGTGGCAATTAACAGGCATCCCTTGTTGCCATGCCTGTTCAGTACTCTATTATAACAAAAAAATGCCAGAAGATTACATAGATGACTACTATAGGGTAAGCACCTTCCTAGCAACTTATGACAATATCCTGAATCCTACACAAGATGCAAACTGCTGGCCAAAGAGCACCCAAGATCCAATCATACCCCCAGAACCAGCAAACAAAAATAGGGGCAGGAAACCTGTCATGAGAAGGAGGGATCCACTTGAAGAACCTACAGGCTATTCAATTAGCAGGGTCACTAGGAAAGGGCACAAGAAGACCTGCAGTGTCTGTGGAGCAATTGGGCACAACAGGAGGTACCATGGCATGCAGGTGACCCCAGTCTTGTTGGTTGTTGTTTTTTAAATTGTTGTTGGTATAATTATGGTCAATTCTTGCTGACAAATACGAATGCTGTCATTATTTGTTTGCCATATGCAGAGGGGAAACCAAACAACAGCTGCTGGAGAACAAAGTGAAAATGTACCACTTCACATACCTGCATTTAAATTGCCTTCTTCTTTTGTTTTAAAACCTAGTGAAGGGGATAAGCAGTGTCTTTGGTTTTCCTACATTGACTATTTTTTTTTTTGTAAAAGGTTGATATGGATGAGTTAGACCCAATGCAAACAATTGACCCACAAGTCATCGAAGAACATTGGAAAGAGGTATGTTAGTCTGGTATTACTCAATTGATGCAATACTATGAAGATCTAATGTACACTCAATAAGTGTTTCAATTTACAGTTTGAAGACATACCTGCTGGGCCCAATGCAGATGGAAATCCTGCAGGAATGCAAGAGTTGCAGCAGTCACCCCCAAGAAGAGGGAAGAAAAAACAACTCACCACCAAAAGCCAGATAAGGAAGAGTTTGCTAGCAAGACAACCTGCATTCAGCGCTGAAAGGGGTGAGGAAAATATCAAGTCTGACAAATCCAAAGCCAATAAACCAGAAGGCTGCAATAGGCAACTCCTCTCCAAATCACAAGCAAGAAAGCATTTTCCACCCAGACCACCTGTGTTGAAGGATACAGAAACTAAGAGGCAGCAACCAACACTGAAAGGGGGAAGGGAAAAACAACTCCTCACCAAAAACCAGGCATGGAAAAGTTTGGCAGCAAGACCACCTGTGTTCAAAATTGTAGAAGAAAGACCAGCTGCAACCAACACTGAGGAGCTGGAGAGCAATTTGGGAGTCAAAGCAAGTGGACCAGGAAAACGAAGAAAAGTTTGGCTTCCACCAGGCCCTGGGGAGAGTAGTGCAGGTGGAAGACCATAAAGCAGGTTCATCACTGCTGCATGTGGGGGAGTTTTTTAAATTTCTGCAGGCACCAGAGTGGGGACACAAGTTAATTTTTTTTTTTGTTTCAGGACTTGTTTGCTCCCACCCAGCTCCCTTTGGGTTTTGTGAGTAATGGTTTTTTTTTTGTTTGGGGGGGGGGGGGGGAGGGGTGTCTAGAACAAGGCAAGTATGTATTTGAAGTATTGACATGAAAACTCCAAAGTACTGAACTTGTATTCATTTATGTAGTGCAGAGCAAGATTATGCAAATCTGCATGAAATTCTGTTATTGATAGTTCAATTATGTAAAGTTGTTGTTATTGATAGTTCATATATGTTAAGTTGTTATTATTGAAAGTATTGATAGTACTCTATTGCATAAACATAAAAAATCTGCAGGAAATTTGCAGGAAATTTGATCTAGACTACTCCTGGTGGTGGTCCCAACTTATTTATTGTAAATACTTTAACCTATACGACAGCCCCAGGTAAAATATCAAAATATTTTGAAAACTTGGGGGAGAATCAATAATGAAAAGTATTTTGAGTCGATTCTGATCATGTAGGTGTGTTAATTAAAAAAAGAAAACACAACTCTATTTAAGGAAAATGAAAATCATAAACAGTGAAGGTAAAATCCAATTTTTAATTCATTCCCATATATGATTTCCACTGAAAACATAAACTAATTGAGAGAAAGATCAATGAATCTAAGTAACTGCCAGTGATTCTCACAACCAACCAACAATATGGGAATCCAAAAAAAAAAAAAAAAATGCATCCCTCTTCTACTACTCCCCCACTCCTTATCTCCCTCACTCTTTATCTTCTCTTACAGTCCACACCAAGGGCTTTCTCTTGAGCAAACTCCCAATATAATTGCCACTTGTTTGAGCAGAGCTCCCAGGTTTCTCCCTGTCTTCCCTAACGTTGTGATCCAAGGGCATCCCCTCGAGGAAGAAAGTGGCTGCTGAGCTGGATGCTGACTTGGGTAAGTTGTGCGGAGGTGGACATTTGCTGACGGGGCGTTGCCACAGTGGACGAAATGCTGAGCTATCACAACTGATGTGGCATTTCCGGCAGCCACATCAGCAAGATTCGGCCGGAATTTCCCAAGTGACCTCCCTGTGAATATAAATCGATAACCAGCGACTGAAAAAAAAACAAATTGAAATACAAGCATCAAAGTGAAAAATAACACAGTGGCATCCTAATAAATTTACCCAAACATAAGGTAAACAATAAGAGAATAAAACGAAAATCATAAACTCCTTTCTTGCTTCACAATATTCGTCGGAGGGCATCCGATGATGATCTTACCAATGTTCCTCCACTCCTTCAAAGATCTCTCGGTCCAGATCCGACCCCTGAAGCTGCGCCCCTCTACCGTTCCACTGTCTCCCCCAAAGGGGAGGAAAATCCCGAAAGAAAAAACCCTTGAAACCCTAACTTTTGGGCTTAAAAAGCGACTTCTCGATGCCAATACGGTTGTGCTTAATTCTGCACGCATGTGCTCCAGCCGTGCTTCAGCCCGTGCAGATTTCGGATTTCTGAGTTTTCGGTGCTACAGTACTTCTACTGCATTGCTTTTACTGCGATGTTTTCCCCGAAAATTCGCCAGGCCGTAAAGTGCACGGGCTGGAACACGCCCGAGGCCGTGCTCCAGTCTGCACACCCGTGCTCAGGGCACTCTGACCGTGCCTCCTTGTGCTTGCCAATTCCTGTGAACTGCACGGCCAAGAGCACGCCCGTGTTGAGGCCGTGCTTGCCTTGACGAACTTCCCTTTAAGTCCTTTTGATGTGAATTCTCCTCTAAATCACTTCTAATTGCTCTAGGACCTAAATATCTGCACAATAAACTCAAAATAACTTAAATAGCACCGAACTATACAAGTAATAGCAAAAGGACAAATAAATATCGGGTGTAATGTGTATGAAATATATATATAAAAAGCACTCATCAGTCCTTGTTTTATTTCAAATTCGTCTCGAACGTGATTACTTGGATCAGCATGCCCCTATCCCAGAGAGGCCATTCTAAGGTAATTATATAAGGTGCGAATTTGAGTCATTGTGATAGGAGTGACAAAATTCTAGAGCCTTGTATTTTGGCTAAACCTCCCAAGAGAAGCATAGAAGATCAAAATTAACTTGCTATTACTTTTGTTGAAGCTGAGATGTTTATTATACTAAGAAATTTGAATGCACATCAAAGTCAGTGCTCCATACTTCTGCAAACATATGATTAAAGGATGATAATTATCTGTCAGACCAAAGAATTAGTGTCAAAATTTTGAATAAAAGATCGGCAAGATAAAATGTGATGTTTATCAATGAGGAGCACTGACAACTAAGAAGAAGATTTTAAAAAGAACAAAAAAACAACGAACAATAGTGTTCGAAAAACAAACCCTAGATCTGAAAAAGAGAGTGCTTACCTCAAAGAAGTATGGAACAAAAATTGACATGAGACCCTCTCATTCTCCTCGTCGCCGGCATTTCACGAAACCAAGGAAGAAAGCTAGGCTAGGCCTCGAGTGAAAACCTCACGTGGGTTTTGAGGTTTTCTCCCCACGATCTCTCTGTTATAAGATAAGATCGGGAGGTTTTAAAATTTAAAAAAATAAAACAAAATTTTAAAATATCCCACAGTTGAGATTTAAAATGGTGGATTTTACCCGGACCATGTGTAAAGCAATGGAAATAGGAAACGTATGGGCATTCATTGCAAATCAAAGCTTGCAAACATGTCCTTTCACCTCTCATATGACTAGCTCCACCATATCCTTGTACTCGAATATTTTCAATACTTAAGTTATGATGAGAAAGCACTGTATATTACATCTTTTAAAGTCTAAGCAGTATTATCTTGAAAATGAACAACACTAAAAAGATGTTCATTTATAAATCCCTTTTAATTTATCCACAAATCTGAAAATAATAGCCATTTGTTTCTTTATTGATTCACCACAGGTTCATCTATAATAAGACAAAATTTTGCGTCCCCAATTTCTTTCTAAATTTGTGTTGAGGTATATATATGAGGCATTTTGAGGAGTTTTAATTGTTTAATACAACTACTATTGTAATTTCTTGATTATAAGTTGCTAAAAATTTTATCATATCAATAAAATTGCACGGTTAATTGAATCCACACTTTCATCATGGCCTCTAAAAGCACATCCCTAGAAAGTAAGCCATTGTATAACATCAATTGAGACTTTTGATCTCAACTGATTAGTGATAATCTCTCTAAAGCTAGCTCTTTGAATCTTTCTAAAATGAACTTCAGAAATTGGAGTTTTAAAAAATTTTAAATAAAAAATAAAATAATTTATAATAGTACATATAAAACATCACATGCTTAATTTCAATTATAAATACAAGTTATAGAATAAATATACACTTGCATAATCAAATAATTTCTTGTATTTGAACAAATAAAAAACTTTTTTATCGGCGAGTAAAAGGTGGTGACACTGGGTGAATAATTGAGTTTTTTTGGTTTTAGTTAAATTTTATAGCAAAAAAAAATATTTTAGAGTCTTTGTCTGAGTAGCATTCAAATAGTCATTGCTAAATTTTATTTTAAATTATTCATTTATTTTATTTAGATTGGTATTGTGAAAAATTAAGATTATCTATTTTTTCATTATTTTCTTAATTTAATTTTATTGGAGATTATAAAGGTTTTTTAATTTATAAAAACAATTATAAAATTTCTATGAGGGCCATGGCCTCCTTTTGCAGCTCCTTGCTATCTTCTTTTAAACCTTAATAAATCTTAGTTTATTAAACCTTAGGTTTTATCATCCCCCTCTTTTTTCCGTTTTCCCTTTTTAGTTTTTATCATTTGTGTTCGTGTTTTTTTTAACTTTAATTTATTTTTATCATCTAAATTTCCTCCCCCGGTGTTCCCCTTTCTCCGTGTTCTTTTTTTTAAACCTTAGTTTTTATCATCTAAACCCCCTCTGGTGTTTTTTAAAACTTTAGTTTTTATCATTTACCTATATGAGTGAATGTTGTTTAGTGTGTGTATATATATACCGTATAAATAATTTTTACATAATAAATAATTATGTAAGCAAAAAAGAAAGAATATGGGAACAAAGAATTGGAGGAGCACAGCTAGCTGGCATTCTAAGCCCCATTGATATGTGTGAAAAGGATAAATTATGATTTTCTTTCTTTTGCTTAAAACGAAAGCTCTTTTTCAAACATTATGTTTGTTTTTTCCTTTTTTTTCTGGGTTTCCTCATTGTCATTGTATTATCATTTTCAATTCCACGCTGTGTTGCAAAACCTAATAAATAATGAAATAGGGTCCCATGCATGCATGCATGCATGTGATTGTGCTCAACTCCATTATGGCATCTCACACTATTATATATAAAAATCACTGCGACCTTTTCTTCTATCTCTCTCTGTCTCTCTCCCTCTCTCTAAAGCGTGTTGGGTGGCAACAAAATCTTTTATAAACCATTTTTTTTAATTAAATTTAATTATACATAAATGCATATACTTAATAAATAAACTTCAAATGTTATTGATACCCATAAATTTTTTTTATGAACAGGAAACAAACGTCCCTAATTTAAGAGATGTCAGAAACATGTATAAATATAAAATAAATTTAACAAATACTTGTGCCCTCATCTTGCGTGGATTATAGAATTCAATTTCGGATTTTCTTCGAAATGAACATCCTAGCGAAAAACCTGATACCAATAAAAATAATTATTTCAAATGAATATTAAAAAAAATATAAATCTAACTAGCTTAAATAAAAATAAAAAAACTTCAATTAAGTATTTAATTTTTTTAATCTTATGCTTTTATCCCTAACTAATTATTTTCATATGTACATATTTGCCTGTTATTTTTTTTACAATGAATTAGAGATGTATCAAAATTATTTTAGAAATGGCCGGTATATGTTAATGGTTTATATTTATGCATATATATTATGAACTTTTTTAGATCTCCAATCCACTTGTTTTTTTTTGTAGTCATAGATTCTAAATCAGTATTCGTGAAACACTGAAAATCTTACAAAAAATCTCTTCTTATGAGTGTTATTATGAAATATATTTATCATCAAAAGATGCATTATAAAGGTAAGGCGCATTTGGATCATTGATCATTGTTGTTTATTGAGGATTTATTTTATTTTTTTATTTTTATAAATGTGAACAAGCCACCAAATTGTTGTATACATTGCACCAAACATATTTTAGATTCATTTACATTACCATGCCACATTTTTTTTTTGTCAAGAAGAACGAAACCCCTAATGGGGCCGCTAAACTAAGACAGGGGCGTGCGCATGCCTCGACTGTGGCCTGTGGAGCCGCGCACACATGGGCGCTGGTACCACCCACAGTTCGTGCTCACAATTCTCAGACATGCACCCTCACCCCAAGGATTCGAACTCTCGCCACTTGCGAAGCGTCCTCACGGGGGACCCAAATATTTATTGACCCAAAGGCTGTTGACATTATCATGCCACATTGATACACTAGTTAAGTGCATTGTATCTGATGTTAAACAAAAATCGCCATATGATTGGATTGCATATGCTCTGTATTATGAAATTATTAAATATTTTTTATAAACTTTAACTTCATCATTTTGTTTTAGTAATATTATTACTTATTGTTTAATAAGTAATAATTACACTGGGATAAAATCTTAATCCACTCTTTATCCGTTGAGACATTAATGCAAAATAAATAAATAAATAATCTCTAAAAAAAATAGTTGTGGTAGAATAACCTATTTAGTCCATGTATTTGATTCAATTTGTCCCTTTAGTCCCCCCATTATAATTTTGTCCAAATTGGTTCCTCTGTTGATGATTTGAGACAAAATAGATCCAGCCCGTGAAAGACGTTCTCTTCTCTATCTGATGTTGCTGATGTGGCATTATGAAAGTTTTATAAAATACCATATTTAGTCCCTGTATTTGACTTGATTTGCTTCATTTAATCCCTCTATTGAACTCAATTTCCCATTTAGTCCCTCTATTGATGATTTGAGATAAATTAAGTCCAGCACATGACAGAGAAAAGAACGTCTGTCATGGGCTGGACCTTATTTGCCTCAAATCATCAATAGATGGACCAATCGGGGTCAAATTACTGTAGGGGGACCAAAAAGGTAGATTGAGTAAAATACATGGATTAAATGGGGTATTATACTAAATAGTTGCCACAACCTCACTGTAATTTACTATATAAATTAAATTGATTGTTATTAACCTAAAATTAATTTTGTTCCAAAATTATTTCCCAACGCAACCATCTAAACTTCTATGAAATTTAAAAAACGCACAGACAATTCTTTAAAACTAGTATTTTTTTTTTCAATTAAAAATTATTATTGAAAATTTTCAATCTATTTATTTT
Source organism: Dioscorea dumetorum (assembly GCA_902712375.1). Taxonomy (NCBI): domain Eukaryota; kingdom Viridiplantae; phylum Streptophyta; class Magnoliopsida; order Dioscoreales; family Dioscoreaceae; genus Dioscorea; species Dioscorea dumetorum. The sequence goes on along the minus strand of CACTHL010000824.1, from coordinate 37,113 downwards.
AATAAATATGAATTAATCATGTCAGAAGCGTGCATGTTTCAATGAATTTATGCCCGTATTCAAACTCTTTTTCTACAATAACACAAGCGTAGAGTACTAATGGCAATAGAACTCTAATTGTATAACTTAAATTCATTTTTCCAATACAAATAAGTAATTAATTAATTGATTTATTAATTAATTTCCGAACCCAAACATAGCAACATCAAACTCCCCCAATCCTATCTTTGGATTCCCCGCCTGCACGTGCACACCACGTGATCATGAACAACGGTTCTAATAACTCATTAACAAACACCCCCACATCCACCGTCCATCCCACCGCGTTCCCCGCTTCTTCCCAATTGTTTTACATTCCACCCCCTCCCTTTTCTCCAAATTAGCATTCCACCGCATTCCCCGCTTCTTCTCTCTTGTTTACATTCCACCCCCTCCTTTTTCTCCAATTTACCATCCCCACTCCTTCTCTCTAAACCTAAAACCCCTCTTCATCCTCATTCCTCATCGTCCCTTCTCTGCTTCCCTTTCTTGGAAGCAGATACTTTTTTCCATTAACGCCCTCCTTTTGATTTTTTATTTACATTTCACATTAACTCCCTACAAAATGAAAGCCCTTTTGTTGTTGTTGTTGTTCTTCTTCTTCTTCTTCTTCTCCGGCGCCGTCGCCGGCCGGAGACCGGGCACACTGTCGACGCGCTACTACCAACGATCCTGCCCCAATGTCGAATCCATCGTCACCTCCGTCGTCACCAACAAGCAAATCACCAACCCCACCACCGCCGCGGGGGCTCTCCGCCTCTTCTTCCACGACTGCTTCGTCGGCGGCTGCGACGCCTCCGTTCTTATCACCTCCAACTCCTTCAACACCGCCGAGCGCGACGCCGACATCAACCTCTCCCTCCCCGGCGACGCCTTCGACGCCATCGTCCGCGCCAAGACCCAGCTCGAGCTCACCTGCCCTAACACCGTCTCCTGCTCCGACATTCTGGCCCTCGCCACCCGAGATCTCGTCTCCATGCTCGGCGGCCCCTTCTACTCCGTCCTTCTCGGCCGTAAAGACTCCCTCTCCTCCCACGTTTTCTCCGTCGAAGGTAATCTCCCCCGCCCAAACATGACCATCTCCCAAATCCTCTCCATCTTCTCCTCCAAGGGCTTCTCCACTCAAGAAACCGTCGCCCTCACCGGCGCCCACACCGTCGGCTTCTCCCATTGCAAGGAGTACGCCTCCCGCATCTACGGCTTCAATGGCGTCGCCCACGACCACTATGACCCTTCTCTCAACCCTCGCTATGCCCAGGCCTTGCAGAAGGCTTGTGCTAACTATCAACGTGACCCCACCATTGCCACCTTCAACGATGTCATGACTCCGGGGAAGTTCGACAACATGTACTTCCAAAATCTTGCCCGGGGACTCGGCCTTCTTGCTTCCGATCAAGCTTTGCTTTCTGATTACCGGACTAGTCCCTTTGTGCATCTTTACGCTGCTAATCAAACTGCTTTCTTCCATGATTTCGCTGCGGCAATGCAGAAGCTTAGCGTTTTTGGTGTTAAATCAATCCGGGATGGTGAGGTTCGTCGGAGGTGCGATCAATTCAATACTATTTCTACTTGATTTTATTGCTGTTCGTTTATATGGTTTCTTGAATTCCACCCAACCAAACCGCATGCATTACTATTGTTGTTCTTGTATTCGTGGTTGTTGTTATTGTTGTTGTTGTTGCTGCTCCTGCTGCTGCATTTGTTCGTAGTGGTGTCGGATTGGTGGTTATTGATCCATGAGAAGGGGAAAGATAAGCATTCTTTTTTATACCTTCAGAGCACACTGGTACATATATATATATTGAATATATGAGCCTAATTTGATCTTTTTTGTGATTTTTTGCTTCTTGATCTTTACTTGTGTCAATGTCTATGTTGCGGTAATCATTGCGATTTTGATTCAAATGAATAATTTGAGTTCTGATATCATGTAAGGGTGACATCAAAATGTTGTTCTTTTTGTTGGCTTTTTTTTTTAAATCATGGTGGAGTGATCTGTATATTAGAGTGAACCCCGAGTTTTATATATATTGAATATATAAGCCTAATTTGATCTTATTTGGAATTTGTTGCTTCTTGATATTTGCTTGTGTGAATGTCTATGTCGTGGTGTCGTCTCAGATTTGATTCAAATGAATAAAATTTGAGTCTTGATATTATGTAAGAGTGACATCAAAATGTTGTTCTCTTTATTGGTTCTTTGATGACGGTGGAGTGATCCATATAATAGAGTGAACCCGCGTTTTATATATATTGAATATATGATCCTAATTTGATCTTGTTTCGCATTTGTTGCTTCTTGATCTTTACTTGTGTGAATGTCTATGCTGCGGTATTGTTTCGATTTTTTATTCAAATGAATAATCTGTTTTGATATTATGTAATGTTGTTCTCTTTTGTTGGTTTTTGATGACGGTGGAGTGATCTGTGTATTAAAGTGAAACCCGAATTTGTTTTTGTGGTATTTTCTGGTGGGAAAGGTTTCAGCTTGCTCAGTTGCTACTCGATGTCTGTGTGTGGGGATCCTTCTGTCATACATGGTACTGAGTATTCGCCATGGTCTTCTTGTTGAAATGCATGTGCAAATGACACCTCTTTTCTTATCTGGCATTTACCAAATTTTGATTGGTTTTGTATTAATTGATCAAAAGCATACACTGAATAAGGAACAAAGTGAAAAAAAAAGAGCTGCCTGTTTGGTATATACAACTTCTATGCTTTTGTTTGTTCTGCTTCTGGTCTTGTGATCTCATTGCATGTGCATTTGTTGGTTCAATCTCAAATCATGCAAATGTCTGCACATGCAAGTTATGAACAAATCAGCCTTCCATGTTCCTAATTTTCAATCTAGTGTTTCTTCTCTGGATTCTTTTTTGCTTGTACTGAATAGATTTAGAATTTACAATACTTTGATAATGTGGTAGGTTTAATTTCTGCTATATTCTCTCATTATCTTTAATAATGAATATAATTTTTATTAGTTAGCAGCAATGTTCATTTTCGATCGTCAGACTGGATCTTCTTCCACGTTGTATGGTTCTTAAATGAAATTTGGTGGCATTCCCTGGTTTGCTTTTTATGCTGTGCTGACATTGTGAGTATGTGAAGCAATCTCTTTAAGAGCTTGCAAATTCACTGCAAATGCAATATATCCATTTATTTTGGTAGGTTGATGTTGGGAAAGCAAAAAGTGGCTTTGTTTGGACTTTTGAAGAAGTTTAAGATGGAAAGGAACAGGACAAGATGCAGGTCAAATTACGGCCTTAATTGTTTGCCTTTTGGATCAATCAATGGCATGAAATCACGCCTGTCGGTGCTATCATGCTAGGTTGTAATTGTTTTTTTTTTTGGAGGTTTTTGACATATCACCCCCTTCAAAATAGTGAAATTATTTGCCATTGTGTGGGGTCAACTTTGTACATGGAAATGTAAAGTATAGAATAACATAAATTTTTATACAAGTCACTCTGTGGGGTTTTTTAATCATCACTCAGCTTTCATGAAGGTTCATTGGCTAAAATATAATGGATTGCAAATCAAATTTTAACTATTTAAAATCTTTAGAAAATTGTAGGTTCAAGACATCCTTAAGGGCAACTTTTTAATGTTAATTACCACATATTCAACTTCGAGCATTTTTTATTAAATGCAAGTATGAGTGAGTAACAATTGGCAAAATAAAATTAATTTTATTAAGCTCATGATAAGGTATAGGAATACATGAAACATGAAACATTAATTTTTGGCACTCTGTCATTCCTAATCTTATTTTCATATCTTATCTTATATTCATAACTTTTAACTTGTTATGGCTTGAACTCATTTAGCTTTGTAAGTAGGGACCATGACATTCTAATTCTTCTTGACTGTCTCGTGGAAAATTTATTTTGAACGTCTTTTCTTATTTTGTTGACCTTGATCATCCTTGAGGTTTTGATCCTTGAAACATTGTTTAGAACAAATTGTAATTTTTTTTTTTTAGGTTTATGAGTCACAACTTGATCTCTTTTGATTTTGATTCTTGACAATTTTGGCATGCCTCGCTTGTAAATTCTCAGGTTTTTAACTTGTAAAACTCTTCTGATATTTGATTTCTTTGTGTTTGGAGATTTCAGGGTTACATTTGTCATTCATTTGAGAATTTTAAGGCTGGACTCTTTTATGTTTTGTATCCTTAATTTACACATCATCAGGTCTTTGACTCATGTATTTTTAGAATGGATCTAAAGTTGTGATCACAAACATAATATCTTTTGACTTCCATATTTGAATATTTCCGTATGTTATACTTGTGAAGCCATTAAATCTTTTTTATATGTAAAACTCTTTAGGTATATCTTAGAACTTCAAAGCTTCATTTGTTGTTGATTTAATATTCTGACATTGTCAAATGATAATCTTCTCGCATTATAGGGTCATTAACTTGACTGTTTTGGCCTATTCGTATCTTAACATATTGCTTGGATTTTAAGCTTCGATTTTAATTTGTGATTTCTCTATGTTTATTAGTCATGAAGTTAATCTTCTTTCTTATTATATTTGAAGACTTCGGTATTTCATGCTGGTAAAACCATCAGGTTGTTGACTTGTGGAACTCTTCGGGCCTCTGACATTCTTAGGGCTTAAAACTTTAGAGTTACATTTGTCTACTAATTTGAGATTGCCAAACCATAATCCTCTCATATCTTTGGCCCACTAGCTTGACTTTGTTGAATTGTTCAAATTATCTATTGGTTTGACACTTCATATCCATTAGTTTGCAAAAGGCCTTTTGCTCTTGTATCGGGACCCCCTTTGTTAGTTTATGAATATATTCATGGGTTTGCTCTTTCACTATTGCATGAGGTGGCTCTCTCTTAATCATTGTAGGGGAAAAGTCTTTTTTTTTTTCCTCTATTGCATGTGCCTATTTCTTTCTTTCCATAATTTGAGAAGCTTTTTCTTATCCCTGTTTGTGCTTGGAGAGTTTCTTTATCTAATTAGTTGAGGGTGCCTCTCTTCTCCTTGTCATTTGAGAAAATTCTTCCTTTTTGTTTTGTTTTAATGCCTGAAGGTCTTAGGTCTTAGCATCATGTAGTGATTTTCGAGAAAAAAGTTTTATCTGTCTATGTGAATCTCAAAAGACAACGGGGAAGCACTCACAAGGAGAATAATCTACCATTGCTTTAGACTCACGGTGAGTTTGTTGTCCTTAAAAGAGAGTTTCCACTGATTCATGCAAGTTTAAGTGATAATAAGGAGATCTTTACAAGGGAAGCAGTTTATCACTGTATTAAACTCAACAATGAGGTTGTGGTTTTCCAAACAATGTTTCCACTAACTCTTGTGAGTTTAGAGAGATAGTTAAAAAGCCCTTATAAAGAAAATAGTCTATAATGGCATTAGACTTCATAAGAGTTATGGTTTTTAAAAGAGAATTTCTATTAACACATGTGAGTCTTAAGAAGCATTAAGGTGCCTCAGAAGCTTAACTATTACGTTAGAGTTCACCAGAGATATGGTCTTCAAAAGAGAATTTCCATTAACTCATATGAGTCTTAAGAGGCATAAAGGAGGCCTTTATAAGGAAGACAGTTTACTACTACTTTAGACTCAATAATGAGGTTAGGGTATTAGAGGGTTTTCACTAACTCATTTGAGTTTCAAGAGGAAGTGAGGAGCCTTTATAAGATGAACAATCTATGACTATATTAGAATTCACAAGAGATGTAATCTCTAAGAGAGAGTTTCCACTATCTCATGTGAGTCTTATGAAGCAGTGAGAAACTATCATAAAGAGAACAAAATACTACTACTTTGGACTTTATAAGAAGTTGTGCTCTTTAAGAAAAGGTTTCTGCTGACTTATGTGAGTCTAAAGAGACAATGGGGAGGTTTTCACAAAGAACAATCTACCATTAATTTGGATTTCACAAGATGTTGTGGTCTTCAATGTAGGATTTTTATTAGTTCGTGTGAGTCTGAAGTGATAGTGTGGATGCTATTACGAAGAGAACACTCTACTTGTATTTTGGACCTCAGAAGAGGTTATGGTCTTCAAGAGAGGATTTCCACTAACTTGTAGGAGTTTTAAGTGGCACTAGGGAGATTAGCATAAGACGAACAATTTACCACTATATTGGACTTTAAAGAGATATGGTTTTCGTAAGAGGGTTTCCACTAATTCATGTGTGTTTCAAGTTATAGGTGGGAGGTTCCATAAAAAAGAATAGTTTACCACGGTATTGGACTCTTATTTTACTAAATTTTCATAATTTATATGAATAAGTCCTAAAATTCCCACTTTTCACATTTATCTCAAATTTTACATCAAAACCCAAAACCTTTACTTTTACGTTTTCCATAAATTGCATATAAAACCTTGAATATTTTATATTTCACATTTTTTTTCACCAATTTGGCTAATAAACCCAATCCTTTTATTGTTTTGCATGTTTCCTATGAATTTTCATGACAAAGCCCTCAAACTTCCCGCTTTTCATATATTTTCAATGGTTTTTTGGCAAATAAACTCAATATTTTCAAATTTGTATATTTTCTACAAGTTTGCATACAAACACAAGTGCTATATTTTTGTGCCACGGGTATCAAATATTTTCTTTACACTCCTTGAGGTATTCAGAATTTAACTTGTTAAGGACAAACAGTTATAGCTGGACCTCATTGGGAATGTCTATCAAACTCATGAAAACCCAACATGTTCAAACCTTCATTTTCAACTCCCAAAACTAATTTTTAACTTTAATTAAATTATCTCCCTCAACAATTTCCTCTCTACCATGGTCAATTACACATGCAAACTCCATCTTATTCCCTATCAACTCTCATCTGATTGGAGAACACACATCGAATCTACCCAAGATCCTCATTAGTGTTTAACACTTTATGCTAAACCCCCAAATAAGTTAGCATGAGATGAACAAGCTCTATGGATATACATATAGAGGAATGAGAATCATAATTTAAAACACAACTATTGTCTTAAAGGATATCAAGAACATCTCCATTGCCTACCCTTATATATTTATTATCAACCCTAAGAAAGTTCCTTTTTCTAAAATAAGTTGAGAAAGAGATGTGACTAAAGATAGTAAAAACGATTATGCGTTTTGAGGAGAGAGAGAGAGAGAAGTGCAACCACAAGAGTCAAAGTCATAGGAGACATGAAGATCTAGGGATGGTTTCCACTACGAGAAGTTCAATAACAAAGAGCCATTTACAACACTGAAAAGGGGAACTTCTCACAAAGAAGCTCAACTGTGAGGGATTAATGAGAGATAGAGGCTAGGTGTGGGTTAGAGAGAGCAAGAGGGGAGATGAAAAAAAAGAATAAGCACGCATGATGGGTTTTTATATATCAATGCATGAATAAAAAAAAACAATGTGTGCATAAAAATTAAAGTTAGGATGTGGGATGAATCATATAAGACATAGGACGGATGGACCAAATTTACACATATGACATGCAAATGTCACATATATGACATAGAATGAAGGATGACATATATGACATGGAACTGGCTTTAAGGACTATCTCGACTCTCTATTAGGGAAATAGCTCATGATTTTATTTGCGAAGTCTTCTTCTAATTCCTTAAATGTAGAAACTTCCTTCTCCAGAGCCTAAGCCTAAAGGGTTCTCCATAATGGGTTTCATCATCTAAAGTCTTCTCATCTTCCAATCCTCCAGTGGATCAATTGGTTCTAATCTAGGGTTCATGGCTTGATCAAACTTGTCTATGTTTTTTTTCTTTTTGGCACAAATGCGTAGACCCCAATGATATAGTACCATTTATATCCCAAAATAAGATTATGAGCTAGTGGAGGTTTTGAGTCATCTTAATAAACTTTTAGGAGATAATCTGGATTAATTAAAGAATAGCTTGGAAAAGTGCTACCAATGTAATTTGATCTAAAAGAGCATCTGATCTAGGCTTGGTAGGTTTCATATCAAAGGAAAGAGAGATGGGGTGGATTGAGCTTAAGCCTATTTTAAATTGACTATATTTTTGTTTCGTTTGAGTTGATTTGGTTTACCACAATTGAACTGGGCTTCACCATATGCAAGTTTGATTAAGGCCCAAGATCAACAAGGTGGTCAGACTCTACATGCTTCAAAATGGATGCATTAGACCTTAGGTTAGATTTTTCTTGACCAACATAATAGGTCATCCCATCAATTGACTTAACTCTATTAGCTTCATTAGCAATCTGGTTTGAGTTTTAGATCAGGTCTTATCAAGTTGTGAGATTCATCCCATGAGCACGTGGAGCAATTATGCTATTCATGTGCATGGTTTTAAAATCCTTTGATGCGGTTGATCCTTGTATACCTGACTTTTTTGTGAGACAATTAGTGATTACTCGATATACCAGTACTTTTCTCCCAATTTTTTGGCCACACAATCGGGTTTTGCCAATTTTTGTTTGTGTAACAAAGGGTCGGCCTTTGAACCAGAGGATATCATACTGTTTCTCGGTTGATTGGCATTTATTCCATTCTCAATTGCTACAATGGTAGCCACTAGTTTTCCATGACAGTCCTAGTGGGAGATGTTTTTCTTCATTGGAGAGAGTTATGATTCAATGGTTAAACTTTCCACAGTGGTCTTGGCTGGTCCTCGCTTTAAGTTATTAGAATCCTATTTAAGTTGGCCGAGGGTCAAAGCAACGAATGACACGTAACTAAACAACATCCTTTGCTAGAGCTTTCCCTTTCTCCATCCTAGCAATTTCATGAGTGAACCTTTGTTTAAAAGATAGCCTTCTCCCTAGTTTACTAGCCAACCTTTTTTTCATTGTCAATGGAGATTACAAATGACTTCCCTTGAATGGTGCAATTACACCCACCCGAGAGATGTGAGGAATGTTTGATATAATTTTCTGAAGTGCTTCCTCTCTAATTTGTCCTTAAGTTATCTCAATTAATACCACTTTACCCAATTCCATGCTCATTTTGTTCTTTTTTGGAGGTAGTATCAACAAGGAAACTGTTGTCTTCTTTAATTTTTGAGATTGGTCGTTAGCCAGGTCAATAGGATTCTCATGCACCTCAAAAACTCATTGATCTCTTGTCCTAGACCAGGTTTATTTGTAGCAGAGAAAGACCACCTTCTTTTTCTATTGGATGAGGCAATGAGATATTATATGACCTAAATATTCATATTTCTTACAAGTCAATAGATGACAGCATTATGATGTCTAATGGTTTGGTTAAAGACAACGGCCATACACCTGTTTATGCCCAGGCGAACAATGACACTTAGACCTAGCCACTCTCCCTGAACAGTGAAAAGATGCCATTGTTTGAGAGTTACTTGCGTTCACACTCCCTCGACGCTACAGTGCTACCTACTTGAGGTGTAAGTGTTGGAAGGACATTGAGAAACTATCTAGGTAGATTGGGTATAGATCTATGGGAAAAATGTTGCACTCTCCACTTTTGCTAAGGAGATACATAGTGAAAAACTTCTACCAAGAATGTTCTTGCTGGTAATCTAAGGGTGGTTGTATTGAAAGGAAAAAGACTTTTCTTGACATGTTGCAATCTTTGGCCAAGAGAGGTTACGGTGAAACTCTATTCTATGATTAAATAAAAAAAATTATATGACAAAAAGCAATAACCATTTGTACAGACAATGTGAGTCGGTACGAAAAAAATAAATAAATAAAAAAATTCGAAACACTTAAACCTAATTTTTATTATTTAAAGGGCTGTCTCAAAAAGAGTAAAACTCTAGTATCACTTGACAAATTCTCAGGGACTATACAGTAATTTTACTTATAAGTAATAAAACTAAATTGAGCCGGCCCAGCAGAGCCCATAAGAACAACCCCAACCGGTGTCCGTACGGCACTTATTGGGTTCGGATCCAATGTGTCATTGAGATCCGATCCGCTTTCTTTATCAGCTCCGACCGCGGCAGCCGGCGAGCGGCGGTGACTGATCTTAGCTACCCTTTCGTTTCCATCGATCCACTTCCGATTTCTCGTAGAAGCTCCTTTCATGACTTCTCTCGTTGGATCTCCAGCTAGATCTAGTCAATCGGCTTTCTTTCCTCTCCTCCTTGTCATCGTCCTTGTCCTCTCGCCCTCTCTCGTCTCGGCGTTCGATGAGGCCAGGAGGATTCGCATGAGAGAGGAGGTCCGAAGAATGTGAGCTCTTTGAACCACTGTGATTGTTCTGTTTATCTTCTCTGATTATTTTTTGATTTGCGTCTGAGTTAATTCGAGTATTTGGATTGAAGGAAAATATTAGAAGAAAGGATTTGTTCTCATTGGATGAAATGAGATAGATTTGAAAGTAGAGCAATGTATATTTCTAGAATTTTCTTTTCTTTTCATCCAATGTTTGTCATTTCGATGATATTAGTATGCGTAAGAAATTAATAGTTAGTGATGTTCTTTATATATTGTATTGTTTTGTGCATGAAAGAATTAGAAACGTAGATTTTGATATGAATTTTGATACCTAGCAGCTCCAAACTTGATTGTAATTAGTGAATGTTTTGCTTTTTGTGTCTTGTCTACCTTGTTTTTCTTCACATATATTTGGTGTCAGGCTTGGTTCAAAACATTACCAGTTCTGTGTTCATTGTCATTTACATTTCAACAATTACTGGCATATGATATTTTTTTTATTCTGTGCTTCTGATTGCACTCTCCATCTCTATGTCCAATCAGAGTTATTCTGTTACATAGGTAAAATGATCTTCGTTTTTCTTTCTGATATGGGCAGTATCAAGTGTTGAATTGTTCTTAAAGAATTCTCTCAAAGAGAGAAAGAGACACATGAAGAAAAGAAATTCTAAAATATTTTCTTAAAAACTTAAGGTAGCTACAAAAGTCTTCTTTGTATGGGAAAATCCTAAAGTCACTCCATGGGCGGAAATGTCTAGAAGAAGATCTTAGAAATAATAGAACTCAGGTTAACAAGTCTGCTACTGTGAGGAAATTTAGAATAGGCTTGAACTGGTTAATCTGAACCTACATGTGGCAAGGCCCAACAAACGGTCGGACTTGAGCTTGCTAATGGGAAAATGGTGTTTTTGCAAGGAAATCCTTGCTTAATGACCACAAGATCTTTAAGTTATGGCATTTTAAGGTCTAGGTGCCCTATACTTGGACTTGCTTGTCACCTGAATAAGTTTTACTGATCATTGCATGCCTGAAATTTCTCTGTTTTCTACTTTGCATTAGTTGCAGCATCCTCCACATGTTTGATAAACTTATATTGTGCATCGGTAGCATCATTGTAGTCATCTACACTCAAATTATCGACTCTTCTGCGGAAACTAGAACCAAATCTGAATAATAACTAAAATCTACACAAACATTATTGATAATAGAGTCTAATTCGTTTATTGAGAATGCTCCATGCCAAATTGCGTATTATTTCATCTTTTTGAGAGATTATCCTTTGTTACACATGTTTCTTTGTTGGAGGGGATATCATTTAAACAATAAAAATGTCCTTTGCTAGGATCATGATACTCAGTCATGCGCATGTAAAAGCAACTGTTTTCCAATGTTATTAACAGAATCAATTTTCTCATGCTTTCAGCAAATTCTTGTTTGTTTTGGTGCAAGCAACCTTTTCATATTTTGATGTTCATATCCTTATTTCCAGGTTCTACCATGCTTATGAAAACTATATGACTTATGCATTTCCGGTTAGTTCCTTGACTCATTATTTCCGTTTAGTTCCTTAACTCATTATATGTTTAATGGCCTTTTCTCCACATTTTCTGGATGTCAATCATCTTTGTTGTGTTGCAGCATGATGAGTTAAAACCTCTCACTAGCACTTACACAGATTCCCTCAGTGAACTTGGAAACCTAAAGGTGTGGATTGGATATTTATGTATGTTAGTCAACTATACAGTCAAATTTATAGTTGCATTATCTTGATATATACTTGATCTTGACTTACTTTCAGCTTGAGCACTTGCCCGAAAATTATAAAGGGTCAGCGTTAACACTTATTGAATCATTATCAAGGTAGATTTCATTTTCCAAGATGACATGGTTTCAATAATACTATCCAGTAACTCATCAAATTCTGGGAGCTAATGTTTGTTGTGCATGAGAAAGTTGATGATCTTGTGAATCACAATTTTAGCCTGTTTCATGTCAGTTTGAATCTTCACAGATTACTGTCAGAGTTAAAGTTTGTCAGCTTCATCAATCTCAAATTTTTTACATACAAAATTCCACTCATACCTCATTTAGTTATTGATGTCTTCATGTGTTGTGCGTGACCAGTGTACTTTTGCATTAAATTTAATTATGTTGGTATTTCCTTGTTTTGGGATATTCACTTTCCAATGTCTGTCGATTGTATCAAGAGATATCATGAGCATTTCTCCACTATGCCAACCTCCACTATTTTGCAGCTTCTATGTGCATTCCTTTTTTATGCTTGACATGGTAATGCTAAATATGCTCATGTATGCTTGGAAAGCCTTACACAATGATGTTGAGTCTACCCTAATCAAAATTCTTAAAACTTTTATGCATATAACATGGTTTTGAAATATTTGCTTTGCTCACATATATTACAATTTTAGTTTATTTGTTGCATGTGTTTCAAAATTCACTCTTATATTGGGGAGCCGCCTGAATGTCAAACCACATTATACAGACGGTCCAAATGGCCCATTCATATTCTTATGCTAAATGCAGTGTTTTTCTTAGTGGAATGCTTTTAGAAGATTTAAGTTGTAATAAGCATGCCAAGATTATCTTTGCCTCTCAAAACAATGGAATCTTTCTCGACTTGTCTTTAAATATCATTTTCTACGCATGTTTGTTTGAGTTTTGAATGATGGATGGATGGGCTTCAATGTACTTGTAAAACATGCAATTCCGATGAAACTGGAATTTTTCGTTAACCTGGAATCTTTTAATAGCTATATGCAACATATTATAGTGTCTAGGTGCATTGAGTTGTACAATATTTTATCAGACCACTATCTTTGTGTTATCGTTTATTTTTATTTTTTGCAGTCTTGTTGTCTTGGGTAACAGCACAGAGTTTGAAAGAGGTGTTCTTTGGCTTTCTGAGAATCTTACATTTGATGTAGATGTTCGGATTAATCTATTTGAGGTACTAATCAAAGCAGCCATTATTTTCTTGGTGTTCTTTTTGTAATTAATGGAAAATTAAGCTTAGTTGGTTTGACTTATACTAGTATGATAAGCATTTTAAATTCTTTTAGGGAAAAAGCAAAACAGTTCCAATTCAACCATGAAAATGCTCATAATATCTACTGTGCACTTTGGAACAAGATTTAGTTCTGGGTGTACTTATAGTCTTTTCCTCTGATATCTTGCTACTTTTGTAGTGCAACATAAGAGTTCTTGGAGGGCTTGTCTCTGCTCATATTCTTGCAACTGATTCTAAAAGCAGGTTGGCACCCGGCATGTACAAGAATCAGTTGCTTAGTCTTGCTGCTAACTTAGGTCAACGCTTCTTGCCTGCCTTTGACACTCCCACTGGATTGCCTTATGCATGGATTAATCTTAAGGTACTGTCTTGACACATGCTTCACTTGTTTCTTTACATATTCTGGCCTATAAATCTTACTAAATTTTTTAGGTTGTATTAGCATACTTTTTATAAGCCATAGAGTAAATTGTCTTTCTTTTATTTTGATCTTATTATGATACCGTTGGGTCAAGGGTTAAGCCACCAATTAAGGAGAGTGTGAGTGTTAACATAATTAAGGTCACAAAGTTGTAAAAGCTATATTACTGTAGTATTTTGTTATAGATTGCCTGGGTTCATTTTTACACATTCTTATTGTATTACTGTTTTTTGGAATGAATGTCATGTGAAACTATTATACTCAAGCATGTAAGTATTATCTCAGTCTATTTTTCATGTTGATAAGAAGGTTGTAAGTTATTTCCCCTGGATTAAATATGTAGATGGAGGCATGTTAGGTTTTAGAAAAGTTTTTAAATTTTTTTCTAGACAAGCATTTACCTTCTTAGGGTTTATATATTTTTTTCTGCACCTGTGCTTTATGTTCTTGAAATTTTCATAGCTGGGAATACAAAATAAGCTTACAGAATTGTAGGATTTTTGGAATTCATATGTACTTATGTTAACTCTTTTCTTTCTGTGATTTTTCTGATACTCACTACTGTTATAATTTTATGTGTATTTGGACTGTTGAGCCAGCTGCAAGTTAGTCTTGACAATAGTGAAATTATGGTCAATCTTATGTTAAACATTTTTACAAAGATAGCCTCCTTTAGCCATTGGTTGAATATCAAGAATGTTGCAACTGGGAGAAAATTGATGTGACAAGAGACTTATAGCATTAAATTTTTTTTCACCTTAAGGGTTCTGATGTACATTCAATTGTCTAGAAAGTACTAAAAACTTACTCCATAGTTTTTCCTCAAATGTCTGACGCATCTTATGGCTTGATGTTTGGCCAAGCCTTTCAATTCAACAAGTATGTTTTGCTTGTCTACAAGCAAGTTTGTACATGCTTGAATTTACGACTTTCCGTCACCATAAATATTTTTTTCCTTTGCAACATGAGCTAAATGATATATTTTGATCTTAAAATGATTGATATCAGACATTTAATGTAAACAACCAACATTTTTCGGTCTGTGTTGATTCATATATTTTTTTAGGTGTGAGTTAATGTGAAATGAATAATTGAATGTGAATGCTCATATGTTTATTAAGGAAAATTGGATTTCAAACCATATTGGGTTCAACTTAAGTCGGTTTAAAATTTGTAGATGTCAATAACCCATTTAGGGTAACTTTGCTAAGTGTGCTTTTTAGCTTAAAAATGTGGGGCTTTTGCACTAACCTGCTCGCCATTAATTCCAGTGCTCATTTTATTTTTCTTCGACCAATTTTACCAAATCATTCATCAAACAGAAAGTTTATTGAGTAATTTAATGTCATGGAATTATGATCACAAGTATCTTCCTAATGCTCTCATCCATGGTTGTTAGCCTTTGCATGAACTTTAGAATGAGATGCCTTTTCGAAGATGTCTTCTTTGGCAGGAATAAACTACTATTGCTATATGATGCTTGCTAGTTCTGATACTCAGTAGCTTTCATGTTATTTAAAGTTTTGAACAACTGTTTTTTTTTTTATTTCCATTTCTTCTTGATGGCTGTCTTAAGTATTATAGCAGACCTTTTTTTGAGTTGATGCTATCTTGTGTTGGCATGCTCTGTGAAATTTATCTGATTGACAGCATGGGGTTGCGGAGAACGAGACATCTGAAACAAGCACATCTGGCTGCGGTGAGATGCTTCTACCCAGTTCCTGGTGTCTTGATTCTGCAAGCAAATGCTAGCTGTTCATGATTTAACATCTAATTTCAGGTTCTCTAATTCTTGAAATGGGAGCTTTGTCTCGATTGACTGGTGACTCTAGATATGAAACTGCAGCACTTTGTGCTCTTCGTAAGTTATGGAGCATGCGAAGTTCTTTGGATCTCCCTGGAACAACTCTGGATGTAATTACTGGAAAGTGGATAGTACATTCTTCTGGCATTGGAGCTGGTACATCTCTCTGCTGTTGTTTGAATTTGGAAGTACTTAATTGCATGGATGCATTGTTCATTATATAACTGAATCAATTCTTGTGTTACTTAAAGAAAATATTTCTATATTTTGCTGAATGCTACAGTGATGCCTTTTTCTGTTTTAAATGGAAAAACACAACCTCATTAACACATTTGCAAATCTTGTACATTTGTTTTTATATCGTTTCTCTCCATTCATATCTCACACATGAGTTTTGGTTTCTAATTTGGTTTTATGTAACTAGGTGTTGACTCATTCTATGAGTATCTGATGAAAGCCTATATTCTTTTTGGAAGCGATGAGTTTTGGGACATGTTCCATCCAGCTTACATTGCTGTGCAGAAGTACTTTCGGCATGGCCCATGGTGCCTCACTGACCATTTCCTTATAGCTATAGCATACTTAAGTTGGGGAAAATAATTTATTTTTTTTAAGATTTTTGTTTGTGTGAACATCTCATCTTGGATGTTCAAAGTCCTAATCAGGGGGAAAAAGGAAGAAGACACAGAAACTAAATCATTTGTCAAGGCCTATAACTGTTAATTGAAAAGTCATCCTATGCTAACATGTTCTATTTGAGGCTACATCTAAAAATAAATTTGATAGCTACCATGATCTGCTTTAGCCTTACCCAGTACTTATCGCCTGAACCATTTACGGAAGTGTACCTCTGATTTATTGCAAGGGACCCATGTAATGGCACATGAATATAATTCACAGAAACTTTGACAAAATCTTCAGTTTAAAAATGTAATATAACAGGTTTTAGGTGAAGGTATATCAAGTGTAACAGAAAAATCAGTTGGACAATAACTGCCAATCAAGTGCCACCCAAAATTTTCTTAACTTGATTATAAGCAATGCATATTGGCTGTTCGCATCTGAAATGTGTTATTCCTCTTGCCCTATATGATTAGAACTATTCACATTTACTGGAACCATTTCTAACCGTATTTGTCCAAAAGTTCAATTTCTGGACTTCAGAAATGGTATGAAGCTAAGCTCGGTCATGAACTTTAGATTTTTAGAAGGAATATTAGCTGAGGTTGATGTGATTAAATATCTAGTTTTATTTGAAATCCATGATTTGCATCTATTCAATTACTTATTTTATAATAGACAATGTTGGTGCACTCTATTTCTTTAATGTGGGAATTAGGGAAACCTGTATAAAAGGTCATTACATTGTCTACTGTGAAAATAAAGCCAAAAATATTGCTTGTGGCATTCCTTTTTGGTCATCATTTACAATTTTCTTTTTAAGTATTGCATGTCTGTGAAACCTGCAGATAACCATGTAGGTAAATATTATCCTGTAAGGTCTACAACTTAGAGTTCCTTCGAGGCTTCCATGTGTTGTCAGCTTTACTGACATGAAAACATATCATTGAAACGGAGTTATATTTGGGCATATCAGGTACCATGAAGCCGATATGAGAACAGGAAAAGCAACATATTGGCAGCTCACAAGTCTTCAAGCCTTCTGGCCTGGGCTTCAGGTTCTCATTTGGACATGTAAACTTTCCTATATGATAGCAAAACAAAAGCTTATTTGGTTTGATGATTGTTGGTTGTAGGTTCTTGTGGGAGATATTCCTGCAGCAAATTCATCACATCGTCAATTTTTCCATATATGGGACAGATATGGTGTGCTTCCTGAAAGGTATTGTATGGTTTGGGGGAGGATGTGACTGCGGTGTAGGGGAAGGAGATTCATGATCGAATAAATGCATAGTTGCATAATTCTTTGTTGTATGTCGATAGTCTAATAAATAATTAGTGAATAACATTTTGTCATATGCAATGCCCCATGTATAATCCTCTTCTGGCTATACTCTTATGAATCCAAATACAAAATTGATATTCTTTCTTTTGTAATTTTATGCTTGCTTGCAGCTTGGAATCTTTTTGGATGTTCTTTTTTTCTTTGAACTCTTGGTTTTGCTAATCCTTTTTTTTCTGAATCAATATAAATTCATTTCTTTTCAGATTGAAAACACTGGTTCAACCATCTTGTTAAGGCTTTTACTGTAAGTAATGGCACATAATTAAATAAACTATTTTGTTCCGTGCAGATACCTTCTGGACTATGATGCATTGCATCCTACAGAGAAATATTACCCATTGCGCCCTGAATTTGCTGAGTCTACATTTTACCTTTATCAAGGAACTAAAGGTCAAATCTGCTGGAATTATATCCCCATATATATATATATATATCACAATCTTTTGTAATCACGACAAATGTTTGCTTGCTCTTCAATTGTGTTTCTTTTATTTATAACTGTGTCTAATGGTCTGTGAACTTGTTAATGAATTGTGTTCTCTAAAAAATAATATGATATAACGCAATAATGACCGAAGCACTTTAGATGATACGAAGGTCAAGTAACTAAAAATTGTATAGATTAGACAAGATAGTACCTCAGTCACTCTAAGAATATACATGTCTATCTGATGGAACAACAACGCTTAGGTCAATGCACTAATGTTAACAATAGATGCTGTTCGCTTACTGATGACCTTCTTTTAGAAATAAATAGAAGTCAGCCTCTATGTGCAACATATATGTGTTCATTATCTTTTAACATAATCGTGTATCTTTACATGTATGAGCGTAAGGGTTCTTATTTAGAATCACAATGCTTATGCACAGGATTCAACATAGTGAAAGATGAAAATTATCTTCAATAAATTTATGGCATATGATATAATAGTTGTATGGAATTTTTGCCATTGTTCTGATCTAGGATAAATTTTAACAAGATATGCCTTGCCTTACTGGCCACACTGTTCTTTACATAAGAGTTTGAATATTTATTGCTGGTGTGATCTGTGCTTGTCACGCCCTATGAAGAATGTGCTCATGTGATGCATTTACTGGAAATATGGTCAGTAGCTACATCTAATTAAGTTTGCTGTTATCATTTTTTCATGATTAGATACTTAAATACACTTGTAGACAAGGGGTTTGTATGGCAGAAGATTTCACCTCAAGTCTTTTGAGATGAAAGGATTTCTTTAACTTCCACTGCTTGCATAAATGATGGTTCTTCTAATTTTATCAGATCCTTGGTATTTGGAAGTGGGTGAATCAATTGTAAGATCTCTCAACTACTACACCAGAGTTCAAGGTGGTTTTGCTAGTATCAGAGATGTTACCACCATGCAACTTGAAGACCATCAACATAGCTTTTTTCTTTCTGAAACGTGAGTGATCTTGATTTAGTATTGTGGGGAACTGGAGTTAGCTTGATATAATCCGTGTTCCCCTTCTTTTTCGCATATTTTATTTATCAATCTGCGGACTCAGACATGCTTTCTGTTGTTTTTAACAGGTGTAAATATCTGTATCTTCTTTTTGATGATTCATTTTTGGTGGATCAAAATTATATCTTTACGACTGAGGGACATCCTATTCCTATTAGAAGCTCGTGGCATGAGAGGCTTCCGCAAACTTATATTCCTAGTAATTGGACTTCATTCAAGGTGCTATTTCTGCTTTTGGCTTTATTTTTGTATATATAGTGCATTCTATTTCTTGATTTCGTAAAAAGAATCTACTACTATTTACGTATGTGTTGTTTGCATCACTTTCCAGGGTACTCATCTCCATAGTTACACCTTTCATTGTGCTCATAGCAATGGATATTTTGGAACTGGTATCCTGTTTCACCATATCCCAATCCACATCATTCAATGCCCTCCCCTATGCTTATTACTCTAAACTTAGCCAGTTTCAATTGGAGTTGATATTTGTTGACAGCAAAAGCTTGCAATTAAGGCCAAGTTCAAATGAATGTTAGAATGTGAGATAGTAAATGTGAGGCTTTAGAAAGCTAAGTACTATATGAGCCCTGATAGCGAGCCACTGCTCAACAATGATAGCACATAACAATAAAATTTAGGGTCAGTCTCCAAGAGGTATGTAGCTAAAAACCATTTAAAATCTTGCTACATTAAGTTTTATTTATGATTTATAATTCATTTGTATATATTATGATTTTTATGTGATTTATCACCCCGCGAGAAGTTTCTCGAATTTTATGCTGCGTCTTAGGAAGCTTGTATCCGCATGCCTATTATGATCTTAATTTCTCATTTTTCCTTAGCAACCTCAATTTTGGGGTTATCTTGTCAAATATTCTTATTTTAATAGTAGGGTTGGTTAAATTGCAATTGTTTTCTTTTTTGTTATTCCATGATTCCCTGACTGGGGTTATGCCTTTTCAACTATATATGTGCAACCTACTAATCAAAAGGTTTATGTGGATGGACTGATCATATTTTTTTAAGGATGCTTGCCTCACAAATGCTTTGATGAGTCTGCCTTCTGCAAAATGCATGTGCATCCAATATTTTTAAAATTTCGGATTCATTATCAATTCAATCTGAAGGAAAGAGGTGGGGAAAAAATTCCTTGTGCGCATCTCATGTCATGGCCATAACATGAGTTTGTTTTACTTGCACAGTGAAAATGTGTGTGCATCCAGTAGTACATCTTGAAATTGCCATTTCATTATCGATTCAAAAATCTGACAAAAACAACAAAATCTGGCTGTCCTTCTCTTGTGCATCGCTCATGTCATGGCAATAACATGTGTTTTACTTGCAGAGTGATAATCAAGCAAATCGAAAAAGTGCAATGCAATCACGAGTTTGTCCGGCAACTATTTCTGGAGGTAGTACTGGCATTTCAGCTGAGAGCGCTTGCCACATCCCTGATTTGCGACCGAATCACAGATGCATCACCGACGAGGAATGCGGTACTGATTCAACAACCTGCAGGCAAAGAACATGCAGTCTGGCCGGCTATTGCGGTTTGTGGTTTAGAATATAAATTATACCTTCAGGATCCAAGATGCCATCGAAAAGCATTATTTATTGATTGTGAAATAAAATGATAATGGTTTATACCAGAGAAATCAATGTATAATTGTAATTTGGTGATCATAGAAGCCCCTCAATTCCGTTACCTGTTCACAAAAATTAGTTAGTCTAGGTTAAGTTCAACTGCCTTATCTTGTCAGTGAGTCTCTTTTAAGAGTATCATTTGTAAACCCTAATCGATGCCGAGCGGTGGTATGACATATGTGGCAAAGATTATTTTGTCCGAATTAAGGGACATTATTTTTATTTATGTATATATATATATATATATATATATATATGTGGACAACCTACTGTTAGAATTCTGACCAAATACTGAGGGAGATGAAATGCCATCCTGTTGCAGAGGTGTTATTAATGTGTAACTCTTGCATGTTTTTACTTTTTCTTTTTATTATTAATCTTTGGAAATGGCCCTGCAGCCCCACAGTGGGGAAGGTGTTGATATTTTTCTCCCCTCATGGAAACATTTCATGGTGTAAACTTTAGGTTATTGTGGAAGAGCATGAGCCACGACATTTAATTTTTTATTTATAGAACAAGGGATTGTGTGTTTGGATGGATGAAAATGGTAGGTGTCATTTCAAGAAAGCCATCAGCTTTATGTGTTTTTTGTTTTTTATTCAACAATAACCCAAACTGACACAAACTTCCATCCTATTGTAAAAACTATTCATAATTCATTTTCAATATATATATTCACAAATAATATGGGATAATAATAAAGAAATATAGAATATACAAAATAAGAGGAAGACTACTATTTCATTTTTTTATTTTTTTTCTATATAGAATTAAGAGGTATTTATTATTTAATAAGACATCCCAAGTTTTTAACTTGTAATTTACAAGGAATCTATTTTGGTAAAAGTTTCACAATATAATTAACAGTCAATGTTCCTTTTTTTCCCAATTTCACCAAAAATTTTTAATTAAAAAGGAGATACCAACAATAGCAACATGTGATCAAAAGAATTCCAACAGTAGTTGCAAGACTTCTGGTGATTGACAATTGTCTTTGAAAAAAAAAACAAAAGAAAAGCAAAGCCAAACAAGGCTCAGTTAATCCAAAAAGACTTTTATACCCTTGACCCATTTGCAAATATATAAACGAGAAAAATCCACCACACTTCCACAATCACAGATTCACAAAATCATGGCCACAACAGAGGACAGAAGAGTAATTTTTACTTAAATTAATCATAAATTCACAAAATAACAAGCAAGTTACAAGTTTCTGAAAATTCATCATGTCTATCCAAAACCAAACTTCTAAAAAAATGATAAGGGGAAAAAAGGAAAAAAAAAAAAAAAGGAAGCAAGCAAACAAATAAACAAACAAAAACTTCCCATCTAGCAAAATCATAGATCAAGTAGTCCACCACAATTAAATGTCTGACATTCCCAAGCATGCAAATCACATGCATCATGGACCCAAAAATGGAATCCAATCAGAAATGTAGGGAAGCAATCTTGTGGTCCTAATTGAAACCAATTGCAACACTGAGCAGAATGACAGCTACCAATTTCATCCCCACAATCAGAAGATGTGAATCTCTCACACTATCAATCCAAAGACACACACAGACATAATTTCAACTTCAAAAAAAAAAAATCAGTTCATCAATTACATGTTCCAAATTTTAAGTAAAGAGTTTTCAAAGAGCGAAAGGATTACCAATTTTCCGGTAATAAGTGATTCCGAAGGGAATGATTCCTTGGTTTAAGCCGTCAATCTTTCAAACGACACATTCCTGGGCACAGACAAAGTCCAAGTATTAACATCATGATTAAGTAGACTATTCGATAATCTATGAACATTCAAAGCCGATGGACAACGACAAATACATTTCCTTTTTCGATAATCATCGTGCACAGATAGAAATCGGCACGTGAAATTTGTAACAAACATCTTTTCCTCATGTATAACAATCATATTTTCAGCTGAATGAAAGTTTGTAGACTATTCGACACTATAAACATTGAAAGCAAATGGAACATAATAAATACATTTCCTTTCTGATAATAACCTTCCCTTGCATGGGAAGAAATCAGCATGTGAAACTTGTAACAAACATTTTTACCTCATGTGTGAGAGACATATTCCGGGCTGAATAGTAGTTGTGGGACCATCATCTGAGTTTTACCTCGTCTTCACAGGACCACTCGGAGCAACTTAGAACTTCACAATGGTGTTCTTCAAGTAGGAAGCTCAAAACAAAACCCGGCAACTTGTTACAAAGATCAAGAAAGAATTGAAATGGGCTACTTGTCTTCCTCCATTATGCTCTCCTTTTACATGATCGCTTTTCTTATCATTAGTGATCGAGGGAATCCTCAAGAAAATGCTCCATTGATCGATGAGATTGTTCGACGGGCAAATCTCAATGGAACAGTTGACTGGCTCAAGAAACTGAGGCGTGAAATTCATGAGTTTCCAGAGCTTGCACATGAAGAATTCAGAACAAGTGGAGTTATCCGGCGTGAACTTGATCGGTTGGGAGTTGAATATCGATGGCCAATAGCAAACACGGGCGTAATCGCAACTATAGGCACCGGGCTACCACCCTTTGTGGCTTTAAGAGCAGACATGGATGCTCTGCCAATTCAGGTGAGTTTTGTTCTCGCTTTAATAAAAAACTCGACAATAACATATTCGATCGACATAACTATCGAAAAAGACTCTGCACTGATTTTAGATTATCTTATCGTCTCCTTTCATATTAAAAAAATATATATATACATAGAATGTGCAATGACATGGTATTTTAGCCCAGCAGGGAATAAGGCATGTTTCCGTGCTGTACAGTCAGATGGCACCATGGTTGTTTAGGAAAAACTAGTGATACAAATCAACTTTTCTGATGAAAAATGTACAGATAAGAGAGTAGAAAATCGGTAAACAAGTACCTGAGGTAACAAGATGATTTGCCTTGATGAATTCTTGCGCTTTATCGATGATTGCAAACAAGCATTTTCAGTAAGCAGCTTGTGCAGTAACAAAAATATTTAGAAGATAAACTAACAGGTTTATGAAAGGTTTAAAGTGGCACACAGAAAGCAGTAACTATTTCTGCAAAGTTTCCATTTGAAGATTTGATGGATTAGCCAGCTTTGGTGGACTCTAAACAAGGGACAAAGACATGAATTTAAAAGATAGGTTTTGATGAAAAGGCGCAGACCTTTTATGGACAAAATTTTTTTGAAAAGAAGTAGAAACCAGACCATGATTCCGGACTATTTCTACGCAGATTTGTTTGGGCATTTTTAGGGTTCTAATGAAATATATTTGGCTGATTAATATTACATAATGCGTTTCAAGGAGGGCAAATAAATAGTAATTTTTAACCACAATCTACCAAAGAAGCAGGAATTTTTTGTCCTCTGCTTATGAACATATTGTTTTCTAGTGCCATTTCAAAACAATCAAAATTGTTATGTAAACCGCAAATTAATTTTTCAGTTTATCCTTTTTATAAAAATTAAAAGCTATTGTCATATCAGGAATCATGTAATGCAGATTGAAGTTTGCTATAAATATACAAGAAGCAAACAAGCCTGTTGAATTACGTTAACTGCTCGTATCGGTATCGCTTGATGTACTTTTTCGCAAAACAATTATAGCATATAGATTTGAAACAGGCAGGGAACATTACATTGCTCAATTGCATAAGAAATTGATGAAATGACATAACAAGTTATGATATTCAAAATTTCAAATTTTGTATTACTGATATTACAACTAAGTTTCAGCAGTGACAAACTGACTACAGGATTAAAGAAATGACAACCGAAAGCAAATATATCCTTCATGTATCTTTCTAAGCATCCTATAGAAAATGTCTCCAATATATCTGATCACAACAAGCTTCTCTCAACCTTATTATAGAAATCAAAGGAGACAGAAAATAATGCTCCCATGTGATGTTTCCATTAACAATGCCAGGGAGACAAAGGATTGTGGAACAATAAAATGCAGATTACTAAAGAGAATAACTTAGCAAGTTTTGATGAAGCTTATGCAACGCTTTCTTCTATTGACGTAAGTGATTAGCTAAGCAATGGCAGAAAGACACATAAATCTCAGCTTTAAGAACTAAACAAAATATTTAATAGCTCTCTCAGCTATGTTGCCGTTGGTGATACCACTAAAATGATACCGATTCAGTTAATATTATCAGAGCAATTAATAGTCCCGCATTGACTGATTTAGTAAACATGGATGTGAACATGTAAGCTACGGTCTCTCATCCTAGAGGCTTAAGCTTTTCGATTGAATCAAACCTAGAAAATATGTTTAGTTTGTAGCTAGTATGGTAGTAGCTAAAATAGGTTAGCATGTAGGATGGAGGTGTGTTAGAGTAACTAATAATACATCAGATTTGAATATCTAAGCCTATGAGCAAATGAATTATATGTTTGCCTTGAATCTAACATTATAAGGATAGACATGCTTCTTTTGTTTATCCTTACCTAACCTAAAAATCAAGGTAGCTAAAAGAAACTTTTCCTTGTCATCATATTAAATACTTCCTTATGGAGTGCCATTGATTTGCAACTGCAGGAGCTCGTTGAATGGGATCACAAGAGCAAAGTAGATGGGAAAATGCATGCGTGTGGACATGATGCGCATGTTACCATGCTTCTGGGAGCAGCAAAGATACTGCAAGATCTCCGAGATACATTGCAGGTAAAGTACAGCACCTATTAAATTACAATGCAAACTATATTGAAGTGAAAATACCCACTTGGTTTAGCTTTAACTAGTTCTATCGTTCAATTCACTTTGAAATTTGCAGAGTGATCATACTAATTCAGTTTGTATTAAGTTCGAGATTTTAGTGAAAAAAGTTGAATAGAAGCAAAGTAGTACTATAGACATTGGTTTTACAATAACTAAGAAAATGCTGAAGGACAAATTTGATGATAACAAAGAGGAAAGAAGATGCATTAAAAAGCATGGTTAGGAAATCATGTCAAACACAAGCCAATAAGCAAGAATTCAATCATCAAATTAACATTTGATGAGTCATACTTCTACTACGATCAACCAACAAAATTAAATTTAATGACCTAAGAAATAATTAAACCTTATCAAATCTTGGATAGATATATTCATGAAGGAATGAAAAAAATAAGATTAGCTAGAATTCAAGTACATTTAACTCAAAGAAATAGAATGAGGGAACTTTAAATTGAATCCTGGAGAACTGAAGATAACAAAAGACACTAAGCTATAACTACTCAATCCGTATTATAAAAATAGAATAACTTGAAACCCCAAAACCATGGTCCTGTATCATTATAATTCAGATTAATTAAGCAATACATATGGCACATTGCACATTTTGAAATCGCTCGTTTGACAATTAAAATTGCCAACCAAGTAGACACATTTCTTTTTCTTGTCAACTTTCAAAATGGAGATCATAACAATCAACAAGCAATGGACTTCCTAAGAATATTCCAAAATTGAGTTTATATCCTTTCTTTGAGGATGATGCATATTAGGCATTTGAATTGTCATGCTACTGACTAGTAATTCCTCTTATACAGTATCCATCTTGTTTCATGATACATTAGGGAACAGTAGTTCTGATATTTCAACCAGCTGAGGAAAAAGGGGTAGGAGCAAGCCAAATGATCGAAGGAGGAGCACTGAAAGAAGTAGAGGCAATTTTCAGCCTGCATGTAGCTTTTCACTACCCAACAGGACAAGTTGCTTCCAGACCTGGAGAATTTTTGGCTGGATCTGGATTTTTCAAAGCATATATTAGCAGAACCAAGGGGCTGACAGCAACTTCATCAGACCCAGTCTTAGCAGCCTCTGTGTCAGTAATTAGCTTGCAGAATCTTATTTCACGAGAAGCGGATCCTATGGATTGCCAGGTATATTTTAATTTTTTGACATCATGTATTATAGCTTCTGAAAATGAATAGATTGCATAAAATTGCAAATTTCACAGTTAAGCTTAGGTTGCTATTTAATTATTAGCACAAATAATGTGACATCCTACTAAACTTGATTGATCTACCAGGGTCAATTAGAATAAAGAGTGGAAAGAAAAACAGAAGAATCCTCAATTAGATCATGAAGAATCTAATACTTTTACTTCTGCTACTACGATTCGTATTAGCAGTTTAAATTATGTGGTTGCATATAGATAGTAAATCCAATATGTCATTGTTGAGTTTTGTTTTCATAAGTACTCAGCTTAAAATTTGAGACTTTTGATTGTGTGTGTGTGTGTTTGTTACTCGTGAACTTGAGGAAACAAATCAATAATGGCTTCAATATGCAAATGATGATCATCAGAAATCCCATGAGTAAAGTTTCTAGTAGATATAAGATATAGTACCATGACATAAATAGCCTCTTGATATGGTGTGATCTCTTTATCATTTTCATTATCAATGAACAACTTAAACTTGAAAGGCTGAATATTCTTTCCCCCTTTCAAGTTGAACAGTACCTTTTTTTCCCTTGTTCAGGCACCTATATATGGTAAAAATACCACAATGTTTCCTCATAAATGAACAAAACAAAGTACATCTAAGAACTCGCTAAAAAGAGCTATTTAGGGACTCCATATTAGTGGATTTCAATCCAAGTTATATGTTTTATTGTTTATAATAAAAAAGGTTTTGTTATCGCAAGTCATGTCACAAGTTTCAGATATTCAGAACATAATGGCAGAAAACCAAAACTATTTAGACATATAATGAATCAGTTTTGCATCAGTGCTAATAAAAATCTAGCAAGATATGCACGAATGCGATGCCAAGCTCAATTCTTTTCTAGCAGTTGAACTCAAAGGGGCCATTTACATATTTACATATTATCTCTATATCAACCACCACGATCACTCGGAGTTAGCCTCTTTTAACATTTCCTACATTACATGGTAGAAATTAACTAACCATTTTCTAAAGAGCAAAACATCAATTCCTCAGAGCTTTCCAATCTATGTGTCCAAGTAAAAAATGGAAAGACAATAACTGGTCCAGCATGTTCAAATTCATCCAATTAAGTCCTATAGGCCTAACCTTTGTTGGCAATTGAAGCATTTAGAAGCTATACTTGGTTCCTTGATGAATAACGATGTAATGCTAGTGATGCGTTCCTATTACAACTTTGACAAATAATGATAAAATAATATAGAAGCAGTAGTTTTCGACAAAATAAAAATGAGGTTGATTTACCTTTGGCCTAATAACTTCGTTGCAGGCATACTGTGTGAAGCATAAAATACTACAATATAATTTTTTAATTCTTAGACATCTTCTAAACCAAAAGAATGTCAAATAATAGGATCAGACCATATTCTGCATCATGTACTCAAGCTTCTTCCCTTAACTTTGATAGAGAAGGAGATGGCTCAGATCCTTGACATGTTATTGATCAAGAGGAGTTTTCATATAGGGATAAATAGATACTATATATGTATAAACGTATATGTATAACTATATGTATATGTATACATCTAACAAACTTCTCCATCCTTGGACTCATTCCTCACTAAATCTTTTTAGGATTCTCTTAAGTTAGAAATATAACCTGCTAGTTTCATATACATTAAATTGTGTTAGCACATGAAAAACACTCATAAAGAAGAAGGAATAAAATTATTTCAAACAAGTTCATTTGCTATGATTTGATAGAGTAACCTATAAGAAGCAAGATGATATTATTGAATGACATATCAGCCTCCTTACTTTCTAAATCCTCTTAGCTTTCATCAAAACTTAAAATAATAAAAATATTAAAATACTTCTTCTACTGATACTCTACATAATTATTTCTAGCATATCACTTTAGGTGATATATACCAACAATATATGACACTAGGAATCAGTAACTTGTTACCTGATCATTGTACCGGACAAATACATTTCTCTTGCAGGTTCTCACAGTGACCCAATTTCATGGAGGTGACTCATACAATGTGATTCCAGATTCAGTTGTGATAGGTGGCACTTTTAGAGCATTCAATACTAAAAGTTTAAATGCCCTCAAGAAGAGAATCGAAGAGGTATTTTAATATTTTCACACCAAGAAAAATTAGAAACTTGTGAAGTTTTCTGATTTGAATTCTACCAAAATTCATACAACAGGTGATTAAAGAGCAAGTGAAAGTATACCAGTGTGTAGCCAAGCTTGAATTTTCAAACCTAGATGATCCTTTCGTTCCACCAATTGTAAATGACGAGAAAATTTATCAATTGGTGCGAGAAGTATCTAGTGAGATTCTAGGGCACAAAGATATGCAGATAGCCCAATATTTAATGGGAAGTGATGATTTTGCTTTCTATTTAGAACATGTACCAGGTACACTACTGCTGATTGGAACAAGGAATGAGGAGATAGGATCAATTGACTCACCACACAGCCCCTACTTTACCATTGATGAAGATGTGCTTCCCATTGGAGCAGCAATACATGCAGCCTTTGCACATTCTTATCTGTTGAACTCAAGTCAAACCAAAGCTTTATGACATGACAATGTTTTTGCTTACTCTAATTTAACACCATTTTCTGAAACTTGTACACGTGAAGAGATATTACAACTGTAACTACACATTTATGTAAGTATATGAGTAGATGCCCACTTGTAAATAAAATAAGTTATTTAACAAAAGAAAAAAAAAAAGGATTTTCCTATAAAACCTTGAGTGTGAAATTTGAAAGAAGAAGATTGGAAAAAAAAAAAAAGGATTATCCTTTAAAAATTAGTTCATACAAAATATATGAGTCGATGTTCACAGCTTAGCTATAGCAAGTAAAGATCTCGACATCCATTGCATTTTATTGTACCTTTAACAAACAAATAGGAATTGGCTTGTGAAACATTTTTTTTTATAGCACTTGGACATCTAGATAATGATTTAAAAAGCTATTCTAAATAGAACTCCGGTCACCATTCAATACATCTTGAGTATTGTGATGTTCATGGCATTGTGAAAAAAAATTACTAGTGATCAATGAGTCAGGAAATATATTTAGTAAACCTAGTTTGTAAGAATAACATGACTCACCCAAGACCCAAATCCAAATACACAACCAAATCTAAATTGTGTTCTTTTGCTAGATAAAAGTTCAGTCCCACATTGTGTATCAAGACAAGTTTTCGTGGATGTATATAGGCCCTTTTTTCCAACATATCCCTTGAATTGACTATTGGGTTGGGTCATGCTTAAACCATATACATGTGCATTCCTTTCGGAAACACTATGGGTTTTAATCAATAATATGCATATCTACAAATAATGAATGTGGAAAGATACACAATCTTAGTATAACTTTAATAAGGAAACTTATTTACATAGAGAAATACCATGCATGCATCTCAACATAAGCGAGTATGCATGGCTATATGCTATGGTTCCATACAGGTTGGAGGCAAAGCAAATGAACAACGCCCAAGTGGAGGTCAAGGACAATATGACCGTCAACAAACAAAAGGAATTCATTGATGGACAACTAGACGAATTAGGGATGATGGTTAATAATAGAGCGAGGAAGTTAGGGCTTGGTCATGTGAGGGCATCTTCGTTGAAAGGAGGCTCGCCAATCGTTCTCACGCAGGAAGGCAGTCTGTTGTGGATTCAACGATGGAGATAGCGTTTGGCAAAAACAAGAGAGGGAGATTTCGCAGCTCACATATGAAGGAATACGCGTTGATATAAAGGGATGATGGTGGGAAGAAGGAAGGCGGAAAAGAAGAACCCTAAGGCCTATCTCTACGGAGGAAGAGGAGGGAGAGGAACTTCCCGGCGTTGCAGGAGGGTTTGGTTGTCTTATTGCATTTTTGTAGTTGCTTGTTTGTAGCTGATAATCGGAAACTATTCAGTTCTTAAAGCTCTGTTTGTGATTTAGCTGGATGTTTGATTGTTTATGTAAAGAAAGTAAAATTGGATAAACAAATTGTGTATTCCCTTTATCAGAGCGATCCTCTACATATATAGAGAAGATAAAATCTAAAAATAGTAAATTACGTAATTACAATGTAATTATAGTTATTACCAAATTATATCCTTAAATTTTAGCTATATGATTTATTTCCTTTAACACTCATCCTCAAGTTGGAGCATATACATCTAACATGCCCAACTTGTTACATATACTACCAATATGTGCTTTATGGAGTGATTTGGTTAGGATATCTGTAAGCTGAAGATTTGTTCAGGCATGAATTAGTTATATGCATGGAAGGTGAAAAACTATGCTTGTAACAAGATCTCGTACAATGTGGCAGTCTACCTCGATATGTTTAGTTCATTCGTGAAAGACCCGATTCTTGGTAATGTGCATTGCTTTGCTTGATTATTGCAATGTAACCTTATCACACTATCATGTACGACATCTTACTCATTGAGCAAACACTTAGTCTAAACCAGTTCACGGAAATGTTTGTCATTGGGTAATATTCGACTCCACACTTGGACCGAGCTACAATAGTCCTGTTTCTTACTCTTCCGAGAAACAATGTTACCACCAAAGAAGATAGAGAGGTGGATCTCCGACTTGTAGGACGACTTGCCTAATCCGCATTGGTAAATCCTGCTATCCTGTCATGCATATGGTTAGAGTAAATGAACCATTTTCCTGGAGGTCCTTTAAGGTACTTGAGAATCTGAACAACAACATCCCAGTGAGTAATATAAGGAACATACATAAACTAACTCATGACACTCACTAGATAAAAAATGTCAGGGCGAATAACTGTCAAATAATTTAATTTACCAACCAGTCTGTGGTATCTCTCGGGATCATGTAGTAATTCTCCATCTTCGGCATAAGCTTGGTCTCGGGGATCATCGAGGAATCAACGGGTTTGCATCTAAGCAACCCTCTTTACGTGATCATACCGAGCACATACTTCCTCCCGACAAAGGAGAAGCTTGTCATGAGATCATAATACCTCAATCTTGAGAAAGTACTTGAGCTTGCCAAGGTTGGTAATTTGAAACTGCTTGCTCAAGAACTTCTTCAACGCAAAGATCCCATTTCCATGATCACTAGTAATGATGACATCATCTACGTATGCAACCGAATAATAGACTTTCCTTTCAAGTACCCGTAAAAAAGCCGAGTAATCATTAGTACTTCTAGTTATACCAAAATGACTGAGAGCCTGCGATAGATGACCAATCCATGCTCAAAGGGATTGCTTGAGGCCATACAAAGATTTTTACAAATGACAAACTTTGGAGGCCTTCTCTTGAGCAACAAACCCAGGTAGTTGAGTCGTATAGATCTCCTCCTCAAGGATGCCATGGAGAAATGCAATCTTGACATCGAGTTGGTGCAGCGACCAGTAGCGAGTGGTGGCAAGAGCTATGCAGGTAGAAATAGACGTCATTTTGGCAATAGGAGAAAATGTGTCATCATAGTCAACACTATAGGACTGGGAGTAACCTTTGGCAACCAACTGAGCTTTAGTCAGTGAAGTGACCCATTGAGGCAAATTTTAACAGTGAAGATTCACTTGCAATCGACTGCATGTTTTCCAAGGAAGGAGAGGACAGAGATCCCAAGTCTCATTTTTTTCACAAATCTAACATTTTCTCCTGCATAGCACTAAACCACCCCAGATGTTGCAGAGCCTCTAAACCAATTTGAACAAATATTGACCATTGTTCCCAATAAGAATCAGATAAGTTCACTGGTATTTGCAGCCATTTTTTGAGCTGTTAAGAGATTTGACTCATTTTCTTTCTACTAAAATTCAACAAAAAAAAAATGATAAGTAACCAATTTGTCAAAAGGAGAAAAGAATGAAACAGAACTAATTAGCTTGAATTAGATCGGTCAGCTCAACAAAGGAAAGCAGGATCTCGTATGAGGTCTAGTGTAGAGCGTTAAAAGAGAGATCTGGTCAGTATGTCAGTGAGATTAGATAGACGAGTCAAACGGATGAGCACAACTCGCCCTCGTAGTTGCAGCGAGAACTAGAGTAGACCAGCTAGCCGCCATAGACCATAACATAGCTCTGATACCATGTAAAGAAAGTAAAACCAGAGAAACAAATTATGGATTTCCTCTATCATTCAAGAAGCCATCTTGTATATATATAGTGAAGACAAAATCTAAAAATTGTAAACTACATAATTACAACGTAATTATAGCTATTGCCAAATTGCATCCGTAATTTTAACTATATGATTTATTTCCTTTAACAGTTTACAATTCTAAAAACTTGTAAAATCTCTGGTTTTCCTTGTTGTGTTTGGCTTATTTGCTATGAAACAAGTTTGAACATTGATACCTTTTGTTATTTTTAGTGTGTTCAACTGAAATCATTTGTTGATTCAAAACAAGTATAATCATGAAAGCAATATACATATCCAATTCACCGCATGCTTGAAGAGTGAGAAAATCATCCATTAAATGATAAAATAAGATGGAGCCACTATCCATGCATACGTGAATCATACAAAGATCCTTCATTTATTTAGTTACTTTCCTTTCTATAGAGAGTACCATGCCATATAGACTTGCATATATTTCTATAAACCAAACTCATGTCATAACTTTTCTCGTCACTTGGCTTTTGTTTAAATATTTTTCTTCATTTCTCAATCTTCATTCCCATCTTAACTTCCTCCTCATCTAAATCATGTGCTCATCGTTTACTTCTCTTTTCTCTTAACTCTGCAAATGATGGTCACGACTCGTCTTTTTCCCTGTTTTTGTTGTAGTTCCTCCCTGCTCTCTCTCTTCTTCTTCTTCACGATTGTCTCTTTTCTTCTCTCCTATTTTTATTATTTAGGCAACCTTTTTTTTTAATTTTTTCCTCAAAATCGGAACATTCTTAAATAAATATTTATTTTAATTTTTTTTTTAAAATCTAACGCTACCAACAGAGATGATTTTTTCTTTTTTTAAATCTAATTTTTTTAAAATAAAATAATAATATCTAAATTCTAATATGAAATTATTAAATAAATTTTGGTTATCCCTACCATATCCTTTTTCTCCTTACTCTCTATCCTAATAAATTTAAAATCAAATTTCTTTTAAAACTCAAATTTAATATCCCTAGAAACAACCTATATAAACACTAACTAAAAACCAATATTATATATAGATATTGTATATATTATTATATAAATATAATATGAAAGTAACTAATTGTCCCCCTTATAGTTTGGATTATCCTAATAAATCCCTTCAAGTCTCAGTATCCCTAAAAGATTCCTTTTTTATTGTTTTTTTTCCGTTTCAATCAAAATGCAATGGACGGAGGTGGAGATTCCGTTACATGATGAGGGAAATTACCATGTTACCCCTAATCTCATCTTTGCCTCATAATAAGGAAAACAGAAATGCCTCATCTTTGCCTCTACTTCTACTTCTTGTTCTCTTTCCTTTCTATGTGACAATAACTTGACTTCCAAGAAGGTTGAGGAGGTTGGTGATGTCCCTTCTCTTTTCTATTATTTTCTTTTCTTTTCTCATTTTGTTTATGAGTTGCATTATTGGTATTTTTTTATCATCAAAATGAGATCTTGATGAATGTGCTCGAGTTCTTGATATAGAGTTGTTTGTTTGTGTGTTTGCTTACATTGATGTAGTTGCAAGAAGGTATGAGGAAGCTAGGTGGCCGAGGGAAGACCGCTTGGAGTGGTCGGGGCTAAGGATTTGCCCGAGGAGCCTTCGGAGGAAGAGTTCCGCGTTGGATTAAGAAATGGTTTGATTATTTGCAATGCATACAACAAGATTCAACATAGAAAATTCCTAAAGGTTTGTTCCAAATAGACTAACATTTTCAGCTCCATGTTTGATATATTCATGTGTATGTTATTGATAGGCATTGATTTATATAGGTTGTAGTAACCCTGAGAGATTCAGTTCATCTTCCTGATGGCTCAGTCTTGTCGGTATATTAGTACTTTGAGAATGTAAGAAACTTTCTTGTTGTTGTCTAAGAGATGGGTTTCCCCTTGTTTGAAGCATCGAACTTAGAACAGGTTCCGGGAAAGTAAATAATACACACTAAAGTAATAATAATACACGGGAAAGCTTTTTAATACACAAGAACAGTGTATTTTACACTTGGAGATATTATAATGCATAGAAACAACTAATACTACACACACAAGTAAAATAATACAAGGAAAAATATTTTTAATATTTAGGAACGGTGTATTTTATATCGAAGACATTGCAATACACATAAACAACTAATACTATACACGAAAGTAAAATAATACACAAGAAAGCTTTTAAATACATAGGAACGGTGTATTTTACACAAAAAACATTATAATATATAGAAACAACTAATACTACACATGAAAACAAAATAATACACGGGAAAGCTTTTCAATATACGGAACTATGTATTTATACGTGAAAACATTTTAATACACGGAAACAACTAATACCACACGTCCTTCTCCTTTATATCACGCCATAGCACAGAAAAATTTTCATTAATGAACATCTCGCACGAAATTTTGAAAAACTCGTAAGGTTATTGGGTGTTAATACCACTCTTACTATAAAAATAAAGACAATGCAAAACATAATAAAGTACTTTCCACTTCCTTGAAAAGATCGAAAAGCATAAGAAGAAGAAGAGAGAAACAAAAGAACTAAGATGATTTCTCTTGTGACTTTGAACGCCTAGAAAGGATAGAAAGAGAAGGAGAAGAAAGAGAAGATGAAGAAGAAAAGGAGAAAATCAAGTGTCCGATAAGACAAAAGAAGATGTGATTTGACGAGAGCCACCAAAATTTGCTTTTATTTCATGAGCGTATTTTTTAGAAATTTACATGAAATTAACCACGAATTTGACTACAAGGACTTCAACCAAAATGGCTAAATAAAAGAGGGACTATATGGAATATTGAAAAGTCGAGGACTGAACAGGAAGAATAAAACTTGTCCGGGACTTATAATTAATTTTTCCTAAATATAATTATCCTTTACAGATAAAAAAAATGTAAATGTATATATATAGTATATCTTAAAAATACAATAGATATACTCCATATATAATATGTACTATATATATAATATGTTACTTAAAAAACCCCTTAAAATAAAAAAATACATCAACGGCATATATATTAGGGAAAATTTCAAAAATAAATCCAGTGGTTGTCGGGTTTTTGCAAAAAGAGGGACAAAAGAAAAAAAAAAATTTTAATTCCTACCTCATGATTTTTCTACGTGGCGAAAAGGGGAAAACCGTGACGGCCGTTAGTTATTGCTTACGTGGCAAGAGCAAAGTCAACATTTCACATAAAAAACATATCTTCATATGAGTTGGTACCTCACCTCGGTTTTAATGCCTTTTTATGCTAATTAATCTGGTAATTAAGGTTTTGTAACAAGGCCGATTAGCTGCCTCACTTACACTTGTTGTCCCTCTCGCCCAATTGGAAACCCTTTTGAAGGCTGGAGCCACAACTCATGAAATCCCACCAATGAGCTCTAATTGAACCACCGAAGCTCCATCGATAAACTTCATCGGCACCACCGGAAGCCCCACCGATGAGTTTTGTTGATCTCTCTCTCTCTCTCTTCGCGGGGACAACACTCTTTTGCTTGCCTTTTCGACAAGCCTCCTCCCTCTCTCCAAAACCCTAGAACCAATCCTTCTTCTTGTTGCTATTGAGGCTTATCTGGAACCATAGAAGTGTAGGAGCAAGACCATTACTTTCAGAGGATATGGCGATGGAGTGTTTCGGGTGTGGATCTGTTGGCGTTGTGTGATCATCTTCAGTAAAAAAGAATCATTCTGGTGTGATACTTGTCCATACTTTTTGTAAATATATATTTGCAGAGGCCTAGGATGTTATATTTCATATGATTTGTTGTCCTTTATATGATTCATTGCCATCCCCGCTGATTGTCATAATATATAAAACGACCCATATCTTATCGGGATCACTATTGCTCTCGGAAATTTGTCAACTTAACCGTGATTTCCTGTTTGTAGTGGTCAATTCATCAATATCTTGCCCTTCATAACTTACATTCTTTATGATGTGATTAGAAATATTTGTTAATGATTTACTGAAGTTTTGACGCAGAGATCATATAATATGAGAACTTAGGTAATTCTCCCCCTACTATAGAACAATATTCTTTTAATTGAAGTCTTCCATCAAGCTGATGAAGTCACTTTTAGCTTAAGACCCAAATGGGATCTATGACCAGTTTGAGTTTGCATGGAATTACTTCAAAATCGTTGAAAGTTGATATCACATATGGTATTTTGTTACTTCAAGAGAGAAATCTCATATCTCCATTTTGAAAGTGTAAGACAAGTTTATGGAATGTAGTGATCATCCTTTTCACTTGGATCTTGCTAGTTTTTCCTCTCTCTGCTTTGCTAATTATCTTATCGCCCAATATTTCGTTTTGCATTTGTATGTTTTCCTAGTGCCATTATTGTAGAAATAATTAAATGGAATGTAATGATTTTGTTTTTTAAATAATTGTTTTTATTTCTTGCCGTAGAGATATGTGCTTTTATAAGATTTATACTTTTTAGGAAGAACATGTTTGTTGGGATGATTGTGATAAATTAAATGGAAAACCAACTGGTGAAGTTAAATTATCCTTTGGTTATATGTCAACCTTTGAGGATGCTG
>CACTHL010000823.1:0-131615 GCA_902712375.1 Dioscorea dumetorum | reverse complement strand
TTTTTATTTTTGATGAGATTCTCCTTTTTGCAATCTTTTCAAGTAGAATGTTAAAAAATTGCCTGTTTCTTCTTACAGCTGAGATGACATATGTAAACCTCCAGCTAAGCATTAAGACGCTACACTGGCTATGTCGGGTCCATCAGCTGAGCGAATATGGGATGCTATTTACCCGGAAAATTGCCCGAAATGTGAGTTCAGATACAAACTTTGGTCATGATATTTTTGTTTAGAGTAAGGGTGTTGTTTGTGATTCATTGAGTTTAAACTTTCCAAAAGAAGATGCGTGTAAGAGCCAGTTTACATACAATAATCTTCTACCTTATTTTCCATAAAACCCCTTTTAGAAAGAACTCATGTTAAATAAAAGATAAACAGCAAATTAGTAAGTAATGTTTTTTCCTGCTTATGATGCCTGTTATATGTTTTTATGCCTTTTTACACTCCATGTGTGCGTGGGTGTGTGTTGTGCTCATCTTTATGCCTAGGGGTAGTGTTAGCCTTGCATTAGTTCCATTAACCTATCTTAAAAAGTACCTCTACTTCTGTCATCATGTTGTTATTATGCTTTATTAGATTGAATTATGACATGCCTTTCCTTCAGTTAAATCTTGTCTTACTCAAATAAGCAGTTCAAATTGTTTTTTGACATTTCAATTCTCAAAGATGGGACATATGTGAGTCCTCAACTGATCCAGTTCATGCATGCTGGTCTTGAATCTTGAATCATTTATTTATTTATTTACTTCAGATCCAATAGGGAGATTTTTGCCAAGGAGAAAGAGTGCTATACAGTTGATTTCAGGGTTGCATTCCTCTGATTTCAGTGCACATAGCGTCTGATTACCTTCTTGATGAGGCTACCAACTCGGTTATATTCCTAACCCCCACATTATCAGTTTATTCATTATTTTCTTAGTTCAGCTAGAAATTGTGTAATTTTTTGTTATACAAAGTATTTCTCTAAATTGTTTTTCTCTTGTGATTTCAGTGGGGGCAAAATCTTGAGCTATTGTATGAACGTGTGTTAAGACACCCTGATTGTGGGTGAAAAATCTGTACTTCACTTTTCTCTTTGTTCTTCGAGCAGTGACAAAGGTAGTCTGTCCTGTTAGCATATTTACAGTTCTTTTGAACTTTTTATTTTCATAACAATCAGTTAACTATAGCCCTTCTTGATCCAAAGTTTGACTCGGTATTTAGAGGTATGAAGTTTACGCTTGGAAATGATTGGGATAAGAAAGAACTCTTCATAGTGAAATAGGCCCCTATTTAAATCAAAAAATTTGCAAGTAGGGGAAAGAGAAAGTAGAAAAGGGTTTTAAGGGCACATTTTGACACTGATATTTTATTTGATTCAGTGGTTACTTTTGTTAGTGAATTTAGGAGGAATGGGATAACTAAAATTTCTTCATCAAGTAGTGCTCACAAATCTGCTGGAATTTAGCAATCTTGATTATTCACAAAATCACCAGAATAAGTTGTGTTTTTAGTATTAGAATATGACGATTTTGTTATCATTGGTTTAGGAATTTCATTTGTGTAGGTTGAAAGCATTGTGTGTGCCCACGCAGTATGAAAATAATTACTTAACTCAATTTCACTCTATTCAATTTACTCCATCCATGCTTCCTTACTTATTTCAGGCTGCAGATTACCTAGAACAAGCTGAATATGACACTGGCAATTCAGAAGAAGACCTTAAAACACATTCATTAGTGAGGCAGCTACTCTACAACCCCAAGTTACGAGCTGCATGCCCACTGCCATTTGATGAAGCAAAGCTCTGGCAAGGCAAAAGTGGCCCTGAATTGGAACAGGAAATTCAGAAGCAATCAGAAACATAAGGTTGTATCTGGTCTGTGAACTTTTTGGCTGGTAGATCAGTTAATTTGACCCATTCCTTTGAATCATATTGCAGTGCATTAATGGATTGTGTTGGATGTGAAAATGTCGCCTTCTTTGGGGGAAACTACAAGTTCTGGGTCTTGGCACTGCATTGAAGATTCTTTCTCCTGGTGACGGCCAAAACCACTTGAATCAACCTGTAAGTCACTCTTTCTTGTAATGTGAAAGTTCATTATATAAGCATCGTTTCAGCTCTTTTACTCGTGAATTAATCAGAATCCAAACGCCTGCAAAACTCCTTGTCATTGCATCCTCCTTTAGAGCATCTGTCTGACCAATTAACAGAATCACACCAAGTAGAACAATACTTGTCCCTAGCTAGTTATGAGGTGCTTTGCATTTTCACTCCCGTTTGTCTATCTGGTTTGTTTTGTTGGTTCGATTGTTTATTGGCCTTTTTTTCCTCTAAATAATACTTCGATTTTCTTTCCTCTATGAATTTGTTGCGGACTCTAATCTCGTCAGGCTTTTTTGATATGCGTTAGAACACCTTTGAAGTTTGTGGTTCTTCATGATGCTTGAGTACTGCAGACATCATGGCATTTTTGCCCCTGGTTGAAGACAATAAGTTTTTTTGTACATTACCATGAGACAGTAGGCAATTAGCTAATCCTGGCAGTAAAAACTTATTTCGCATTCTAATTAGGTTGCACCTCAAGGGTTTGATGCCTTGATCTCTGCATTCATTGTTACTGTTGCCATATATGAAATCCTGCTTTGCCAAGGGACCAATTTTCAAGAGAAACTTATCAAGAGAGAATATGCAATTGGCCCGATAGAGGGCAGTAACACATGACACTAGCGTTCCTTTGCCTCCTTGAGTTCGCATCATCAACAAATCAATTTTAATACTAAAATTTGCTATAGATCGTCTAATGTCATCTTTCCATGGGTTTTTTAATCAGTTTTTCTGTTAAGCCTTCTTTTCACATCATGATGTTTGTCTGTCTATGTTGATTAATTTGCTTATTTAAAGCCTTATTCTTAATTGGGAAGCCCAATTTTTGTGCTTTACTGATAAGAATTTCTCCTCTAATGTCACAGTTGCAGCTGCAGCGAAATGAAGTAATTGCGCTAATAAACCTTCTAAATAGATTGTCCGAGTCCATCAAATTTGTGCAAGAAACAGGTCCGGCGGCTGAAAAAATAATGGAAAGGCATGTTTCTTCACCGGCAAGCAGAAGTGTTTTTGTAGCATAAGAGATATATATGAAAACTTTTTGTTTTATTTTTTAAGGCAAAAGGCTTCAACCCACATGCATGTTTTGCCACTATCTCAAATTCAGTGGTACTTCATCTTGACAAGGTTAACAACAGATCATGCATGAGAATATATATATATATATATAACAACCCAGTCTTATTCGTTGCCCCATTTGCGGTTTGTAAAAAAATATCTAAATTCGGGCATCTCTCTCTCTCTCTCTCTCTCGCGCGCGCGCGGTGTCCCGAAAATGGCACTCGCTCTTCGTCTCCCTTCTCCGATCATCGCCAGCGTCTCATCCCGCCGCCGTCCACTGCCTCCCTCTCTCACGTACCAACCCTAACCAAAAACCCTTTCTCCAAGGAACTTCCTCCCCGGCAATGCCGCGCTTCAGTGCGAGCATTTCCAATCGTATGGGAATCGTTGAATCCTTTTTTTGTTTTGCTAAAAATTTCTCTTGATTTTTACTTTTTTTGGTGAACTTTTCTAGGTGCTCGGGTTGCTCGCATGAGTTTGCCCTCGATCGGCCTTCGGTGCTGCAAGAAGTGAGCCGTTTCTTTGAGGAGCACGGTGTGCAGGATTTTAGCTTCGAGAGCGGTGGTCCTGTGGGGATGGCGTTGCCGTGCTAAGCTCGCCGTCCGAGGCTTGCCGGATAATCCACTCATTGGGCTGTATCAAGAGGGCTCTCATAATGTGGTGGATATTCCCTCTGCAAAAGGTTAGCAATGCTTTTTCTAATCGTTGATTGCCAAATAAATGGAAATGCTGGTTTGCAACAGAATTTGCCCCAGAATTGGAATCATATTTATGGATAATTTTTTATGATAAAGCAAAATGTTCAAATCCTTTTTAAGCATGGCAACTGTAATCTAATGATGAGCATTCTGCTCCGGTTTTCCTGTTAAATATGGCACTTTTTGACACGAATGCTTATACTGGGATTGATGAGATCACTGAGTTTGATGTCAATAATATCCACTTCTATTTGTAGTTAAAGTTTACAGGAAGATCATGTTAAACATTATCCCTTGCTCAGTAAATCAGTTTGTCTGGGTATTTGTTACCATCTTGAGTCTTCAGGGCTGTTTTGTTGGAGGATGGAAAGTAGCTGATCTTATAAAAATTTCTTTTTATGGCTTAATTTTCTTAGGTTTCCTTTGCAGCCCATCATCCAAATATCAATGCAGCAGTTGATCTCTTAAAACAAGGCAAGTTCCTAACCCCTTTTTAAGTTATTCTGTGTGACAGGTTTCTTCTTTGAAACTCACATATTCTCTTTATTTAGTTAGGTATTACCGCTTTGAATATTCAGCCATATGACGAGGATTCAGGAGCTGGTGAACTGCGATATGTGCAGGTTAATGCCTTCTTCAGATGTAAAACTTCTTAGCTACGTCAGTCTACGATCAATGGTAATCAGGCATTGTCAGAAATATTGAGTTTCATTACCATTGTCAATGAAACTGGCATCATATTTTTCTATGATACACACACACAGACACTTTTACATGCAGAAAACATAATTTCAAATATTCGGAAAAGATCTACACTCAAACACTTGACCACAAATTCTTCATCATTTTTGTTACCCTAAAGCTATGGCTATTGGCACATGATCCTTCACTATTGGATTTTGATGAACTGCCCTTTTTTCTCATTTGGTTGCAATACGAAGATACTGTGATTTTGTTGTATGATCATAAATATGTGATACACACCAAATTGTTCTTGATCTGAATCCATTTTATTTTCACTAATTTAAAGCTTAGTTTGCATGAAGCATGCATAATCAAGAATCACGGGAAAAATTTAATCTGAAAATACCTTTAACATTTCACATTTTGTTTGTGCAAGTTGTGGTCTCTCTAACCTCGCATGCTTTCCAGCTTCATCTCTGGACCTCCTCAGATGCCTGTATTATTAGTTCTTATCATTTTGGATCAGGTTTGCAAGGTGTAGTTCTGATGCCCAATCTATATAGAAATAGTGGCTAACACAGCTGATATTTTGCATCAGTTAGCATGATAATGTTGGCTTGTAAGACTTCATTTGTCAGTTATGTTTGATTAGTTCAATGCGTCTAGAATGCAGAGGACCCTCCTATATGTGAACCCAGTATTTGGCTAAGTTCTTATTACAAGCATAAGGGTGAGTTGAAAACAGATTTGCCTCGGTGGGTTGTTATCTCTAGTCAGCTGGTTGAATATCTTTCAACAGGACTAAACTTAACTCCTTCCTTTTTTCCGTTGTGTGTGGGTGGTGGGGTTGGGGTTGCTTTGGTGGGGGCATTTGTGATGTTGATGTTGAGCATGGGAATGTTGTTCCGTTCAGGGGAACCTCTTCCAAAATTTCAGGTCTAAGATATGCATTGTCATAATGACAATTTTACCTTTTTAAAGCTTGGAAAGTGGATTTCAATGTAAAGAGCATACATCAATGCTTTATGTTTGTATCGGTATCAACAATTTATGATGTAGTTGACAGTTTCCTATCCAAGTTAATAGCTAGAATATTGTTTCTCTCATTGTCTTTTCGTTATGTGGTGTTTGCAGATGGCTGTTACCACACATAAGACATCTCGCCCTTTAGCAGAACGT
Source organism: Dioscorea dumetorum (assembly GCA_902712375.1). Taxonomy (NCBI): domain Eukaryota; kingdom Viridiplantae; phylum Streptophyta; class Magnoliopsida; order Dioscoreales; family Dioscoreaceae; genus Dioscorea; species Dioscorea dumetorum. The sequence goes on along the minus strand of CACTHL010000823.1, from coordinate 125,906 downwards.
TATCTAAAAGGTTAAGAAATGACTGTATGGTGGTGGTGGTGGGGGTGGTGTTGTTTCTTCACCCCTTCTCCATGTGATACTGTTTGATATGAATACTAGTGATTTCTTAGCTGCTAGCAAAATTCATACTCTTCTTTTGCAGGGAAAGTGCAAGTTTCATTGGTTTGGAATTCTAGAAATGAACAATCACAGAATGCTGAGAAGTTGAATTCCTTGATGGAAGTAAGTTATGACCGAATTTAGTTGGGCAGATGTCATTTTGCACAAATGGTTGTTGTGAAGTTAAAAGATCCCTTTGATATGTGGCATTTCTGCTTTGCAGTTCTTGTGGAGAAACGGTGGACCAAATAGCAACACTCATTTAATCCATTCCATATGGGTTAACTTCCAGACCTCAGGCACTAATGTAAGATTAATTTACAAGTTTTCTCTTAATTCTTGCAATGTTTATTTATAGATGTGCTACTTTTGGTTGGTAGCAACTTTTTTATTTGTTAAGGCTTTCTGTTGAAATTATGCTCTATTTGTCTAACTGAATTAGCTTGATCATGAAAATTTCTTTTATGTGCAATGCTGACTTATCATGTTTTTACAGTATATATTAAGCTCTTTTCCACATCATCTGATTTGTTTATGGAGAATTTTTCTTGTATCAGTTCCAGGTTAAGTTAGAAAGAGTCTGCCTATTAGAGCACTTTAGTCCCTGAAATCTACAATTTAGTCCTCTGGAAAATTTTCATTTAATGGGCTCATTATTGGATTTGTTGACATCCTCCTAAAACTTCCAAATTAAGGAGATTGCTTATGATCATGATTTTAGGTTGGTTTTTATTTACATTAAGACTTTATGTCTTGCTACAATTGTAGTGTTCTATATTACGAGTCATGTTTTGCATTTATCATAGGTCTATAAATGGATGCGTTAATGTTGTAAGAAGGAAGTTGAGATTTGATGATTACTGAATGAAGTAGTTGTTTGGTTTCTATTTTCCATTTTTTTTTTTTCATGTTGTTTTCTTATGTTATCTTGGTGTTGCTCTTTGAACTCTTTAGAGAGGTCTCTGTGTGAGAACGGTTAGCAATTGGCCCAAGAGAGAAGATTGAGCCTCTTCGTTGATTCTTATCTTTGATATTGGGTTTTATTTAGATCCTTTGCCAAGTTACAAGTTTTAGTCTGTGAACTCCTATAGGCAGGTCTTTCTGAGATTAAGGCTTGTTTTATCCACTCCACGCTTCATTAACAGATCCTTTAAAAGCATAAATGCAGTTTGGTAAGGAATAGTAGATGGGAAATTAAATGGGCTGTAACATCAATTGTATTAGAAAAAGCCTATATCATATATACAAATTATTATTTGTTGGAATCATATGTAAAAATCCGGTGAAGTGTAATGATGTAGCAGTTATGGAAGTCTTAAATAATTTTAATGGGATTTTCTGTTATCGGATATCAAGACTGTTAAAATATAATCCCAACAGCAAGTATTTGTCCAAAATAAAGTTTGTTTACAAAAAGAGGAAAGTAAATCATGTTTTTTGTGAATTTCAACTATTTAACTGTAAAATGATCCTCTCATACCCACTCTCGTGTGTTATTGCTTTTCTTTACATGAAAGCGTGGCTATGATGAAATTCAAATATGGAGTTACTTGTCGGTTAATGACAACAACTGTGGAATTTGCGTTGCTTGTAATAGTATAACTTTCTTCTTCTCAAATGGTGATATCTATTATGAGTAATCCAATTAAAGGATTAATCTATCTCCCTTCCATTGATTCAATCTCTGATTCTTTTCTTATCTCTTGATTTCTTCTTCTTCTTCTTTAGATGATGATGGGATCGTTCTTGTTCTTTGTATGGATGCTTGGATTCGCCATGCTTGTTGGGTTTGTGTCCTTTCAATCGGGAAGAAATCAGGGTGGGAGGAGTTGTTGGGATGGAGAGAGGATGGGGAGGATAACCATTTTCTCTGCGCCGAAACCCTTGAAGAATGGTGGCGATTTGGTGGGAGAGAGGCAGGAGCTGGCTGTTCGGTCATGGCTGGCATTGTCCCCGGATGTGGATGTTGTTCTCTTTGGCCGACACCCTTCAATCTTTGCTTTTGCTGGGAAGCTTGGCCCCAGAGTTGCTGTTGAATCCGCAATAGACTTCACGTATGTCAAACTTTGCTCTTTTTTTTTTTTTTTTTTGCTTCTCTGGTGGTACTGAATTGGTTCTGGATATTGAGCTTCAGGTGTTTGTTGGAATGCTTTTCATACTTTCTTTACTGTGAGTCTCTGATTTCCTTATCTTGTTCCGAAGTTAAATTATTTAAGTGATGTGGCTTTGTTTAGTCTTAGCTTAGACGATTTGAATTTGTTCAACTTGTGAGTGATTTGTATGGTGAAATCTTGTTTTTGATGCAATGCCATTTTAGGTTCCTTGATACCCCATTCTTTCACTCTATGGTTGCAAGATCTCAAACTATGCCTGGAATTTCTATTTTTGTGGATCCTGAGATTATTCTTCTACCAAATGTTTTAACCACATTGTGTGTTACGAGCACACTTAACCATGATTGGTTCTTGGTATCAATCTCAACATACATTTCTTACTTCCCTTATCATTTAGATGATGATGGAAATTACTGGTTAGAATATGATGGTGACAAGATAAACATTGAGAAGGTATGTATGCAGGCATTCATTATTTCAGAAACCTTGCAAATCATATATATGTTACAATAGTATAACTACTGTTTTGCATCGTAAACCAGCTGCAGGATTTTGTGGTTCAAGAGCAGGAACACAGAAATGACAGTGGGAGACTTCTCATTGCATGGAACAATGGAGATCATTCACTACATGCTGGTGTTCTTCCGCCTTTCCATTACATGAACGGTTTGCACAATGAATGGCTTTTAAATGAGGTGCTGTCATCAGAATTTAGGCTTGTGTTTGATGCCAGCGAGGTCATATCTAGTTTTTATCCAGAACAATTACTGCACTGGTCTCATGAATTTCAGATGACTAATGGTAATGTGGACAGAAGAGATTGGGAATATAGAGGAAATTGTGACCAAGCCTTGCTTTATGGATCTTTTGCTGCCAACGGAAAAATATATCTAATTACGTAGCTAAACTTGTGAAACATTCTGGGAGATATGTTTTCATTAATCCAGAGAAAGACATTCTTTATTTTGTCCAAGGATTTCACGGGCATGCATACCAGCACATAAAACTAGTGCCCAGTCAAAAGCAGGGAATTTTACAGTTGTTTCAAGGTTTCAATTGACCACACGAGAGGAAAAATTAATTGCTACTGGGGGTAGTGATAAATTGGACACTCTTTTTACAACCTCCATGAAGCTATGCAAGGATTCGTCGGCAAGGTCAAGCCAATTACGTCTTCCATATTCTCTAGAATCTCTCCTTCAGCTTGTTGCAGACAAGAATAAATCCGTTGTCCTTGCAGTTGCTGGAGACAATTATAAAGACATGCTTATGAATTGGGTGTGTCGTTTACGGCATTTGCTGGTCACAAATTTTATAGTCTGTGCCCTTGACATTGAGACTTACAAGTTCTCAATATTGCAGGTGTGCTGTTTCTCTTTTGCTTTCATTCATTGTGCATGGTTGTAAGAAATTTTGGTTTTCTCTGTTTTACTTTAGTGCATAATTTGATAAAAGGTCATCTTGATTTGTAGGGACTGCCAGTCTTCAAGGATCCTTTTGCCCCGAGTAATATCAGCTTTGATGACTGCCACTTTGGCACTGAATGCTTTCAGAGAGTGACTAAAGTAAAATCTCGAATTGTTCTCCAGATACTAAAATTGGGATACAATGTGTTGTTGAGTGATGTGGATGTGTATTGGTTTGAGAATCCATTGCCATTTTTGTATTCCTTTGGTTCGGCTACATTGGTGGCCCAGTCAGATGAATACAATGAGACAGGTAATCCTTAACACAGTTTTCAGGATAATTCAATACTTGACATAATGTTTTTCTAATTTTCAACCGGATCCAATGGTCGCTTTTGTATGCACTTTTATTGAGAAAGGAATGGCTATTTATCATACCACAACTTTTTCATGATTTACTCCCCATTCCTTGATAGAGTGCTTGTACTAAGCAGTAGCATTTGAGCATGCTTAAACGTCTAACTATTTCAAATTGTTCCACTGGATTATCATCGTTGTTGGATGATTAAAAGAAACCTAATTTTTGACAGAAGCCACAAAGTTCAAATATTTTAATTACTGATTTTAACATCTGTCCTCCATGCACCATGATGGATTGCAACCTACTTTGGTTGAAAAGAAACATTGATGGCAAAAGCTAGGCTTGTAATTCATCCCTGTTCACAGATGTTAGATTGTTGCATTTATAATAAATAAATAAAATCTCTTGAATTTTTATTTAGATTAGCCTCATCCCGTCTGTATCCTATAAGATAATAAGAGACTATGTTTGAATGAAATAAATCTAAAAGAAATTTAGTCTTGGAAACTTTGTAGGTAATGAAGCCAACAATTTCAAGGAAACTATCCCAAGCATAGCATAGTTTAAGATTTATATAGTGTAAAAATTATCCCGACTGTAAAACCCAGTTACAGGATATATATCATCTTGTAGGTAATGTAACTTGAGTTTGAGAAAACTGTCCCCACCTTATATGCTAATGAAGGAATAGTCACAAGATGTATCAATATATATATATATATATATATAGGCTTTGTTAGAGCTAGTAAGGCCAACTAAATTAAGATAAATATATGCTAACGGATATTTCTTGTCATGTACATGAAATTGTGTCTTTCCCTTGAAAGTTTTCATCAACTTGAGCCTTCAGTTTTTCTCGGAGCATGCTTTCACCAGGATTCTTTGTGTATCAGTGCCCGTAAATCTACCACGGCGGCTGAACTCGGGTTTTTACTTTGTTCACTCTGATCCTTCCACCATAGCTGCAATGGAAAAGGTGGTGAAACATGCTCGATTTCACACTTATCCGAACAGCCAAGCTTCTATGATGTTTTATGCGGCGAGGGTGGCCTTTACCGTATTGGTGATAATCAGTGCCTCGAACCCTCTACAAATCTCACTGTGCATTTTCTGGACAGGAATCGGTTTCCAAACGGAGCTTACAAAGGTTTATGGGAGAAGCATAATGTGACATCAGCCTGTGTGAAGCAAGGTTGCATTGTCCTTCATAACAACTGGATCAGTGGGAGGAAGAGAGGAAACTGGAACGCCAAGTTCGCTCGGGCCTCTGGGTGTATGATGCCGGCTCTAGAATGTGCATGCAGAATTGGCAACACATTCACTTCACAAGTTATTTCTAAATTTTGGCAGGCATTTTTGCTGTGTTTCTAAGCCAGAGGGCAAAATTATTGGCTGCACTAATGTTAGATGGAGATTTGGTTCAGCACATTGAAGCCATAGAATTCAGTTTATTTCTGGATGTTCTGAAGGGCGAAATTAACAAAGAACAACCACCTCTTGTAAGAAATCAGCTGTTGCCTTGCGGTCGGGACACTGGAAACCACATGCATTGAAGAAGTCGAGGGCATATTCCGTTGATGCCTGATAAACAATGTGGCCTTCAGAAATAAAATTGATGATATTGTCAAAAAGATCGAATGTTTCAGTGGTAGCTTGGAGGGGAGGCATGAGAATTGTTGCCTCCCCCAGATGGACAATTTGCTGCAAACACTTGACAATTTGGAAAGTGGTAGAGCTATGAAAGTCCGGTTGATATTTCATCCATGAAGAGTGTCTTGGTTGGTCCTACAATCATTTCTCCGGCATTGTAGCACACCATCTTATTAACATGTCACCATTTAGTCTAAAACTTATTGTTATTAACATTGTTTTCTCCAACTCATTAAAAATTAATTACAAGTTTTACTACACATGCTGATGGTAACAGGTTTCTGGTTATAGATGTAGGTTTGCAGTACAAACTCTATTTCACCATGCATAGACTAGACGATCAAATTCTCGGTTGACACATATATTCATAATTATATATGTACTTGTCGTATTTGTAAAAAAAATAACTAAAAAAAAAGAGTTTTTGAACTTCTCTCTGAGATTGAACACGCAATATAAAAATTGAGAATATACAGAGAAAATACCATGTAATATAATGCCATGCTATCTTTATATTATCTCTAGATTTTTTTTATTATTTGATATAATGTCTTAAAAAGTTATTTCAGAAATAAAGGAATAAAAAATGTTTTACGAAAAAAATAAAATTACCGGTATTGACACGCTTCTTTTGTCCTCCAGAGATGCCCATGTCTGCACATAGATCCAACCCAAGTGTCTGAAACACCATGAATTAATGCATAACTAACCACATATAAATAAATCAATGGTCAACCTTTGGAAAGCTAAATTATTTACCAACTTTTTTTTTAATTTGATTTATTTATCACGCTAAAATTATTTTTTTATAATATACTAAAATTTTGAACTGAAATATTTCTCCTAATGTGTATATCATTAGATATGATAAATAAATTGTGGATTTAAATTAAGAAAAAAAAAACTTTAATAGATATAAATATCGGGTCTTCTATGAAAAAAAATTAAAATTTCTCACTAAATTTCATGATGTGTGTCATAAGGGGTAAGAAAATTATTTAATTAAAATTAAAATTAAAATAGTAAAAATTGGAGGTCAGGTGTTCAAATCCGGCCTCACCTATGAATAGTGACTTATCCACTTTAGCATAACTCAAGGTCAAAATTTGAGAATAGTACAAAAAAAATAATGATTTGTTTACTTTTGTCATTTTTTTTAAGCATAAATCCTAAAATTTTTGATTTTGATTAAGTCCCTCATGAATGCTCGTCACCAATCATCTAAACTACTTATTATCACTTAATAATAATAATTAAAAGTAAATATAATATCTTGTATATAATTTATGTGTACATTATTCGAGGGTTTATATATAACTATAATGATCATATATTTAATTTTCATAATGTTTTATTTATAAAATATATTAATCCATCTCATTTATTATAGTTATACTTATACATCTAACAGAGATTGTGGAAACAAAATTGTTTTGAGTTTTTTTAGTGAATGGAAAAGGTACTTTCCTCATCAAAACAATTTTAGGCTTTTTAAATGAAAATAAAAAATTATATGAATGCAATATTTTCATAAGTAATCATAAAATATAATAAATAAATATTTTTAAAAAACTAAGATAAACTGAAGTAACCTCTAATTTGGGGGTCTTATATGATAATTTTTCTTATAATTTTTATTTCCCTCAAAAAATTATATATATATATATATATAAGCAAGGGAATTGAACGGCTGTGATGCCTCCACGAGGAGCCTCCTTGTCTCCAATTATGAGCCGTCAGATCCTGAATCCAACGGCTCTCATTTGGCATCGCTCACCACGCTAATGCTCGAGGGCCTCAAAACCCTAGTCCCGCAGAAGCCCTTCTTTTTCTCATCTCTCCGCAGAGCCCTCTGCACCCAATCGAGGTATCTTTTACGATCCCTAATTTCTTCTTCTTGAAATTATCTGCGTTTGTTATAGGGTTTGTTTCTCGCATTTGTGGATCTTTTTTTTATTTTTTTTATTTTTTTATTTTGATGTTTGTTTGGTGTGGGTTTGTGAAGGAGAGATGGCAGTCCCACTTCTCACCAAGAAGATTGTGAAGAAGAGGGTGAAGAAGTTCAAAAGGCCGCAGAGCGATCGCAAGATCTGTGTCAAGGTTTGTTCTTACTTCAAGTTGTCATTTTTGTGTGTAATGTTTTGTGATTATATTTCTGTGTATGTTGTTGATCAATGTTTGCATGAGATGTATAATTTCACTACTGTAGTTCTACATTTTTTTTAATTTTAGTTGGTTGTTTTCAAATGATCAAGTTTGTATTTTTGTGCCCTTCATTGAGGTTCTATTAGAAACATCAGAACTTTTTCTTTTCCTTTTTTTTTTTTTGAAGAAAGTGCTTCATTCATTATAGTGATTTCTTGATTTTTCTTTTGGTTTTTTCTTGATCGAAACTTTAGCAGTACGATTTTGTCTCTTTTGGTTAACGCATGCTAATTGTTGGATGGTGTATTGTGAATTTGTATATGGAGTTATGATTTGTGAAAGGTAGAGAAAAAGTGTTATTCTTCAAATGCAAAGTTCTTTTGTATATGAATTTAGCTGAGAATATTTTTGAAAATCTTAGAATTCTTTGTTTCATGGTGAAGTTTATTTCTTATTGGGTTCTAAAGAATCATATATCTAGTATTTAAGTTGCTATGACGAAGGCTGTGCTTTTATTTTGAAGTTTAGTGAAAGGATTAAACTAGAAGAGTGAATTGTTGGCATTTGAGAAGAAGAATCAATTGTTCCATAATAAGGAATTTCATATAGTATGACAAGAATTAGTTCAGAAAATCACAGTAGTTAGTCATGTCCTTCTGTTCATTCTTAGCTGTGAGAAGTCGAGTCATTCATCTGAACATCAGTGGTTTGGCATTCCTAGATCTCGTGATTTATTCTATCTCCGCTGTACCATGATCTCGTAAGGGCCCTTTTTTTTTTTCCTTTTCTTCTAGCCTCAGCCCAAAATAATCAGATTTTGGATGAAGATCATATCTGTAGTTATCATTATTGATCAAAAGAGAAGAGAATGAACATAATTGATGGTGCTATAAGAAATCCATTGTTACTGTCCAACTGAATTGTTCGCCTGCGGAGGCTCATAAGGAAACATTTTCTGTTTTCTTTTTTTAATATATATATATATATATATATATATATATATATATATATCAACCATGTATTTTGTAACCATATTTTCGTTTTTATTAGCACCAAATTTTTACAGGGAGTTTATGCCGAGAAAACGGGTTTACATTATAGAAAATATACAGTAAGAATATGAGTATTTTTAGATGGTGATTTTATATTGATGCATGTTTGACTTGTCATGTTTATTTTATAAAATAAATATTTGATTATATTATATTATTTATTTTTTGTATTTATAAAATATTTAATATAATTCTTATAATCTAAAGCAAAATGTCAATCGACATCTTTGATGCTAATTCATTCTTTTATGAGATGTTTAGTAAGATTTTTTGCGATATCCACCACTTTTTTTTAATATTTTTTTATAAAAATAACAAAACATCCGAAGTGATATCTCAAAGTGACGGATTTTTCTTTAAATAGGTTCTCTAGTGACATTACACAATTTTGCAGTATCAATAAATTTTTTATTATGAATGTAATGATTAAAATGGATATATTTATGTTATTTAAAAAATACTCAATAAATATATTTATTGATTTAATGATTATAAATAAAAAATATATTTAATTATTTAGAGATTAAAAACGAACTTTATCATATTATTCAGGAACTAAAAAGTGACATTTTCCTAGGATTTAGGAATTGAAATGAAACTTTGGGTATAAACAGGGCCAATCAAGTACTTTCACCTACTTGTTTCTCAAGATTCGCATTGCCCCGTGATCAACACACAGACTTTTAACAGATCTGAATGTTCGTTCCAACCCGATAAAGCGGATCAGCTGCTCCGATCCAAGCCAGGGTTTTCTAGGGTTTTGATCAGAACTCCGACTTCCATTCGACGACCTCGTTTCTTGAAGCTTTCTATCTTTTGGGACCTTCAATCGCTGGTTTCTTTGATGCTTGAGCAGCTTGGTTTTCATCCTCCTTTCGGATCTCGTCTCGTCCTCTCTGAAGGTTAGTGTTTATCTGGATTTCTGGGATGATCATAGGGTTTGTCGCACAAGTTCTGGGTTTGAAAAGGCTTTGATTCGTTTCGGAAGCTGGAAACAAGCAATCCAGGAGTTTTTTTCTTGAATTTTTGATTTGAAAGCAAGGAAGTAGGGTTTCCTCTGTTTCTTATAAAATTAAGGTTTGTTAGGGTTCTTTTGATCGCGCTTCTCTGATTGAATTTTGCTGTTCATAGCGTCCAACAACACCAATCAACCCCGTCCAATGGGCGGGGGATGATGCCGGGCCCCGTCAACCCTCAAACCCAGTCCCCGATGGCATCTTCCTCTCCATTCCAAGCTCTATTTCAAACCCCACCCCTAATGCATAAGTTTAGGTTTTATTTTACTTCAAGGCATAATTTTGTTCTCACGCTTTATGCTTCATTTGTCAGTAATTATCAACAAATCAGCCTATTTTGCCATCGGTGGAACTGAATGTTGATATATATAGATTCCTTAACCTGAAGATATGTGTGTGTGTGTGTGTGTGTAAGAAAAAAAGTGTTCTGTTGTTTCCATCAATGGACGTCTCATGATTGCTGTCATTGTTATTGGGTAATCCTTTGAAGACTTTGGCTATGATAATAGGTTTAGTAACAGTGGTGCAATTGTGTCTATGGATAAATGAGTTTTTAATTTTTTTTTTGGGGTTAACCTGGAAAAAGCAGGGTTCAATTGTGTATGTCAATTGGTCTCTCGTACACTCCAGGAAAATCATGTGCATTGTTATTGGGTGAACCTTTGTCAATTTTTACAATGACAAAAGGTTCAGTAAACGATGAAACATAAGAGTAAACTTTGGATTCTCTAGTATTCTGTTTAGGGTGCAGTCTCCAGCGAGTGTTTCCTGCAGCATAGGGCAGCTCTGTCTGACACTCATTCTCTTTGTTAGAGCTCTGCCGTAGATCACTGGCACCTCTTTTACTGTTTTTATTTTTGGATGCATGGCCAGGAAATTTCTGAGTTTATAGGTATCCATGAATTTTTGCTAGCACCCTAATAACGGAAAGGTAACCAGATATATTTCTTCCTCTTTCTCTCATTTGCACTACCAGTCTGGTAGATGGGACATGACACTAGAGAACACATTTTCTTTTATCCTGTAAGAAAAACAGGGTTCTATTGCATTTTCCAGTAGCTCTGTCGTAGGGAAATCATGTGCATTGTCAGTGGGCTAGCCACTGTTGGTTCTCTCAATGGTAAAAGGCTTGGTAAGTGACGATAGATAAAAGCAGTGGCCTGTTGTATTTATCAATAGGCCTCTCTTAAGCTCCAGGAAAATTTGGTTAATTGTTATTGGGTGAGCCTCTATCAATTATCTTAATGGTAAAAGTTTCAGTAAATGATGATACAATAAGGCAATCTTGGTTTGAGTAATTTTTAAACCTGGAAAAAAAGCAGTGGCCCGTTGCATATGTATTGATAGGCCTCTCATAAGCTCCAGGCAAATCATGTGCATTGTTATTGGGTGAACCTTTGTTCTTTTCAATGATTGAAGGTTCAGTAAACGATGGTACATTTTCATAATATGGTTTTGATGTATATGCCTCTACTTGTATACTTCCTAAGATATTTATTTGAATAACACCTCCAAATGCTTGTGGTCTACACGTAAGGCTGGTGACAGATTTTGATTGCACTTTCATTTAATAAATCATATTCTCCTTTTATTATACCAAATATTCATGTGTTTATATGGCTTTGTGAAAATAAGCCATTTGAACATAATGTTGCGGGTATTGATTTCATTAGCCACAATTAGTAAGCATCGTTCGCATTATGAATGGGTTAAGGTTGTTTGTATAGGTCTGTATTGGTTCTTTTATTTTTCCATAGTATGGTATTCTTTTTATCACGTCTATCCCATGTTTGCCTGTATGCTACTTCTTTTCTATAGAACACCTTGTGGACGGCCCATGCAATAAGGAAGCTGCCTTATTGATATTCTTTTGAAAGCTGTATGGTGATGATGTGATAGCTCACAAATAAACCATTTCCTTTTATCACAGGTTTGTTCTTTCGTTGAAGGTTCTGTGCGGCTCTTGGTCTTGGTTTTTTTCTGACAAGTCAGTCTCTTTTGTTCGATAGTGTAGAATGGAAGGGTATTTATATGGTTTGATGATATTTCTTATAATCCAAGTGTTTTATAAGTGTAGAATGGAATGGTATTTATAGGTACTCACCCAACAAATGAAAATATAGGATCAATTTTTTCATATTGAGAGTGTTGGTGATACCTACCTATCAATAATTGTTTTTCACTTATCACCAATAATTTCCTCACTTACCTGACAATGAGTAAGTGTTATGTTTAGGGTTTGGAGGAGGTTTAATCGGTTATAATGAGCGAGGTGGAGGTCAAAGGGCGGAATGGGGGTGGAGGTGGGGGTCGGAGGTGGGTCTGGGCTGTGGGGGCGCTGATTGTGGTGCTTCTTGCCACGGCGGTGACTTCAAGGACATCGCCCAAGATCCCTCTTTTCGGGTTTAATGGCAAGCCCTGCGATTGCTCGGTAGCTCTCTTTTTATTGATTCCGTTTTTCCATTTTTTTTTTTCTGCTTGGGACTTGGGAGTTTGGTTTTTTGTTTTGTTATTATCATTATTATTTTTTTTGGGTAATTTGACGTGGAGGAATGTTTAGGGTTCGAGTAAGTACACGGGGATCGTGGAGGATTGTTGTTGTGATTATGAGACTGTTGACTCTCTCAATGAGGAAGTGTTGCACCCCATTCTACAAGATCTTGTGACGACACCGTTCTTTCGGTATTTCAAGGTGATCATCTTCTGTTTTTTTCCCCAATGGTTTTCTCTTTTATTATTGTGGTTGAAGAATGCCTATATGTGGTGAGTTTTTTCATATATGTATATATATTTATTGGTTCATGCTCTCCAAGGCTGTTATGTTCTTGATTGGTTGATTCGGTTGATGATTTGATCTTGAGATTGCATGAATAATAAAGATCATTATTTTCTAGAGTTGATATGTTTTTAATGTTTATTTTGTTTACTTGTTTTTAAATATAACTGCTAAAATGTAAGATTTTTGTTTGGTGAAGTAAGTTGGAAATTGAGTACAAAATTGGCTAGATCTTATGGTTTTCATTTCGTGTTGCATGGCTGTATGACCTTATTTTTTACTTAAAAATTTATATAAATTTCTCCTCTTTCTAACTTCAACTTTGCCTCTCGATACAATGTGTGTTGATTGTTTTAACTTTTAGTTGAAGAGATCAAATGACTATTTCAAGGCATGCCAAGTGACATATGTCTATCATCTTCTGTTTAGTATATTAACCTGTGTTGTTCTGTCTGAGGATTTAATTCTGTATGTTTCTGAAGAAAGGTGCATGTACAATTTCAGTGTATCGAAATTTAGATGTAACTTGCGCTCCAAGAATTGTCTTAATGGATTCCGGTTATTTGCCTTTGCTTCAGTTGTCTTGTTTCTACTGCTATAAGGAAATACAGTTGGTGGTCTTTGGAAAACTGTTTGATGGATAAGTTTGATATCTTGAAGATGTTTTGGTTTTTTCTGCGCATTTATCCTATCTCGGTTTTTCCATTTTAGACTAGATAACAAAATAATTGTCCAACCATGCAAGAACATTGTTCATTATGTTATTTGCTCCTTTTCTTTTTAACAACGGACTTTCTGGAATCACTTTAGTTATTCTGATCTGTTGTGGTGGTTTTGAGTTTCTTCACATATATATTTGAAATATCTGAATTCGTTGAGCCTGTGCCAGCTTTTTTAACATTAGTGATCATTTAATGGATGTAACTGTTTTAGTTGCTCTATTTGCATCATGTTGTGTTATCCTTTTTGGTTTAGAAGTTGATGTTCTCATTTTAAGAACACCATGTTGGACGGTCCTAATGCTTTCGTGTCCCACATTGTATTCTGTGGGCAACTTTTTTTTTTTTTAATTTCTATATGAAATTGTACTATATTTTGGTTGAGATTTTCATCGGAATTGCCAACGTTTCTTTCTTTTTACAATTTGCACGACCATTAAATTAGGCTAAAATGGATTTGGACTCGTACTGTAGACAGCTATTATTTCTACTTTTGAAAATAATGTTTTTAACGATATATAGTTGCCATACTGCAATTGTTCATTTTGCCTTTTCTAGTCAAAATCTATGATAAATTCATATATTTTGATATCCCTAACTTGATTCACTGAGCTATTCTTTTGGTTCCTTATCTGTCTCCATCTAAAGCATATTGGAATTATTTGCATATGTTTCCTATTTAATTTTCTTACCGCTCAGTTTTGTGATCGTTACATGCAAACTGATCATAATTCCTGCACAGACACTGTACTTGAATGAGTACCTTTCTTGCTTGAATTGAGTTTACTGTTTTCTAGTTTGTAAATATTTGTCTCAAAATGCAACTAGAGGATGCAATAATGGATATGTGAATCATCCATTATGTAATGTTCTTTTGTGCTTTGGTGCAGTTTGCTGTCTTATGCATCTGTCTTGTTTGCACATCAGCACATTGTTTTAAAATTTTAGGCTGTCGTATAATACCGAAATTTCTATTTAGTATTACTAACTGCTATCTTTTTCCTAGGTTAAATTATGGTGCGACTGCCCATTCTGGCCTGATGATGGCATGTGTCGGCTTCGAGATTGCAGTGTTTGTGAGTGCCCAGAGAATGAGTTTCCTGAGCCATTTAAGAAGCCTCTTCGTGGGCTTCCAAGTGATGATCTGATTTGTCAGGAAGGAAAACCACAGGCTGCTGTAGACAGGACATTAGATAGCAAAGCTTTTCGGGGTGGGGTTGAGATTGACAATCCTTGGACTTATGATGATGAAACAGATAATGGTATGCATTTAAGAGATTATGGTGTTCATTTTATTTTTTATTTTGATGAGTTACTCCTTTTGCAATCTTTTCAAGTAGAATGTTAAAAAATTGCCTGTTTCTTCTTACAGCTGAGATGACATATGTAAACCTCCAGCCCTAAACCCTGAGCGCTACACTGGCTATGTCGGGTCCATCAGCTAGGCGAATATGGGATGCTATTTACATGGAAAATTGCCCGAAATGTGAGTTCAGATACAAACTTTGGTCATGATATTTTTGTAGCGTGAAGTGTTTGTTGTGATTCATTGAGTTTAAACTTTAAAAAAGTGCGTGTAAGAGCTAGTTTATACAATAATTCTACACTATTTTTCTAAAACCCCTTTAGAAAGAACTCATGTTAAATAAAAGATAAGCAAATTAGTAAGTAATGTTTTTTCCTGCTTATGGTGCATGTTATATGTTTTTATGCCTTTTACCTCCATGTGTGCGTGGGTGTGTGTTGTGCTCATCTTTATGCCTAGGGGGTAGTGTTATGTGCATTAGTTCCATTAATCTGTCTTAAAAGTACCTCTACTTCTGTCATCATGTTGTTATTATGCTTTATTAGATCGATATGACATACACTTCCTTCAGTTAAATGCTGTCTTACTCAAATAAGCAGTTCAAATTGTTTTTGACATTTCAATTCTCAAGATGGGACATATGTGAGTCTCAACTGATCCAGTTCATGCATGCTGGTCTTGAATCTTGAATCATTTATTTATTTATTTACTTCAGATCCAATAGGAGATTTTTGCCCAGAGAAAAGAGTGCTATACAAGTTGATTTCAGGGTTGCATTCCTCTATTTCAGTGCACATAGCGTCTGATTACCTTCTTGATGAGGCTACCAACTCGGTTATATTCTAACTCCCCACATTATCAGTTTATTCATTATTTTTTATTCAGCTAGAAATTGTGAAATTTTTGTTATACAAAGTATTTCTCTAAATTGTTTTCTCTTGTGATTTCAGTGGGGCAAAATCTTGAGCTATTGTATGAACGTGTGTTAAGACACCCTGATTGTGTGAAAATCTGTACTTCACTTTCTCTCTTTGTTCTTCGAGCAGTGACAAAGGTAGTCTGTCCTGTTACATATTTACAGTTCTTTTGAACTTTTTTTATTTTCATAACAATCAGTTAACTATAGCCCTTCTTGATCTAAAGTTTGACTCGGTATTTAGAGGTATGAAGTTTACGTTTGGAAATGATTGATAAGAAAGAACTCTTCATAGTGAAATAGGCCCCTATTTAAATCAAAAAATTTGCAACGTCGGGGAAAGAGAAAGTAGAAAAGGGTTTTAAGGGCACACATTTTGGACTTATGATATTTTATTTGATTCGAGTGGTTACTTTTGTTAGTGAATTTAGGAGGAATGGATAACTAAAATTTCTTCATCAAGTAGTGCTCACAAATCTGCTGGTATTTAAATCTTGGTCATTCACAAAAATCACCAGAATAAGTTGTGTTTTAGTATTAGAATATGACGTTTGTTATCATTGGGTTTAGGAATTTCAGTTGTGTAGGTTGAAGCATTGTGTGTGCTTACGCATATGAAAATAATTACTTAACTCAATTTCACTCTATTCAATTTACTCCATCCATGCCCTTACTTATTTCAGGCTGCAGATTACCTAGAACAAGCTGAGTATGACACTGGCAATTCAGAAGAAGACCTTAAAACACATTCACTGGTGAGGCAGCTACTCTCTACAACCCCAAGTTACGAGCTGCATGCCCACTGCCATTTGATGAAGCAAAGCTCTGGCAAGGCAAAAGTGGCCCTGAATTGAAGCAGGAAATTCAGAAGCAATTCAGAAACATAAGGTTGTATCTGGTTTGTGAACTTTTTGGCTGGTAGATCAGTTAATTTGACCTATTCCTTTGGATCATATTGCAGTGCATTAATGGATTGTGTTGGATGTGAAAATGTAGGTCTTTGGGGGAAACTACAAGTTCTGGGTCTTGGCACCGCACTGAAGATTCTTTTCTCTGTTGACGGCCAAAACCGCGGATCAGCCTGTAAGTCACTCTTTCTTGTAATGTGAAAGCTCGTTATATAAGCATCGTTCAGCTCTTTTACTCGTGAATTAATCAGAATCAACGCCTGCAAAACTCCTTGTCATTGCATCCTCCTTTAGAGCATCCGTGTCTGGCGAGATTAACAGAATCACTCCGAGTAGAGACAATGCTGTCCCTAACTAGTTATGAGGTGCTTTGCATTTTCACTCCGTTTGTCTATCTGTTTGTTTTTGTTGGTTCGATTGTTTGTGGCCTTTTTTTTTTGCTCTAAATAATGCTTCATTTTCTTTCCTCTATGGTTGTTGCGAACTCTAATCTGTCAGGCTTTTGATATGCGTTAGAACACCTTTGAGAAGTTTGTGGTTCTTCATGATGCCCAGACTGCAGGCATCATGGCATTTTTGCCCCTGGTTGAAGACAATAAGTTTTTGTACATTACCATGAGACAGTAGGCAATTAGCTAATCCTGGCAGTAAAACTTATTTCGCATTCTAATTAGGTTGCACCTCAAAGGGTTTGATGCCTTGATCTCTGCATTCATTGTTACTGTTGCCATACACTGAAATCCTGCTTTGCCAAGGGGACCAATTTTCAAGAGAAGCTTATCAGGAGAGAATATGCAATTAGCCTGATAGAGGGGCAGTAACACGTGACACTATCGTTCCTTTGCCTCCTTGAGTTCGCATCATAAACAAATCAATTTTAATACTAAAATTTTCCATAGATGGATCTAATGTCATCTTTCCATGGATTTTTTTAATCAGTTTTTCTGTTAAGCCTTCTTTTCACATCATGATGTTTGTCTGTCTATGTTCCGATTCATTTGCTTATTTAAAGCCTTATTCTTAATTGGGGAGAGCCCAAATTTTGTGCTTTACTGATAAGAATTTCTCCTCTAATGTCACAGTTGCAGCGGCAGCGAAATGAAGTAATTGCGCTAATAAACCTTCTAAATAGATTGTCCGAGTCCATCAAATTTGTGCAAGAAACAGGTCCGACGGCTGAAAAAAAATAATGGAAGGGCATGTTTCTTCACCGGCAAGCAGAAGTGTTTTGTAGCATAAGAGAATATATATGAAAACTTTTGTTTTTATTTTTAAGGCAAAAGGCTTCAACCCACATGCATGTTTTGCCACTATCTCAAATTCAGTGGTACTTCATCTTGACAAGGGTTAACAACAGATCATGCATGAGAATATATATATATATATATATATAAATATATATATACCTTTAAAGATTTTCTTCTACAGCTTGTTCTCAGAATGTGCGCCTTCCTTTTTTTAAAAAAAAAAAAAAAAAAAGAGTGCGCCTTCTCTTCCAATCACATAAGAGGGGCTTTCGTTGAAAGCTCGCCCATCCTAAAAAGTTGTATGGTATTTTGAATCTCACTAACAAAAAATCTGAAAGAAAAGAAATAAATTAAATGACTAACATATAAGATTAACTACCAGGTTACGGGCATTTAACTGATGATATTGTTTAATAGGCTGTATTGGATGCGCAGCTCCATTGGATGTGCAGCTGGTATAAAGTCAACTCATATCTCAGTTCCATGAATAAATCAAGAAGCGATAAATCCTTTGTGTTTTTGCGGAAATGGTGATGTCCTGAACAGTTGAACTTTTTAGTCTAGAAACAACTGAAGAGATTGCCAAGAACTAACAAGAAAAGCAAGCGCATTTAATCTAAAACATGGAAGAGACAACTCGATCATTGCACTGATCTCAGTGTTCAGAAATTTATTCCCTCGTTTTTTTCTTTTTTTTTTATCCCTGCTGATGCTTGTAATTCAAGATGAATTGACTCCTTGTCATACGTTGAAAGAACAAAGCTAAAAAGGAAAAAATAAATCATGGCCAATCTATCTAGAAGTTTGAACTGTCTAACATTATAAGAACAGTTAATTCATCATGATGAACCAGGTCATTGTTGAAATCTTGATAAGGAAAAACCCAAAGAGAACCAAAAGAACGTCAAAGTAAACAATTGATGAACAAAATCAAAGGAAAGCATGATTAATTGGAAAGAGAGGTTGACTTAAAGGGGTTACAGTGGCAACCTGAGCTCTACTGTGGCCCTCTTCTTCCCTCCCCCCAACAAGGAGAAAATCCCCACCATCTCCAACCAAACATTCACACATGACCATCAACAATGACTAATCATATGACTAACTATACAAAGCCACCAAAATGAGTAATTCATGATAGACATACCATTTTTTGTGCCTCATCCTTCACCACAGAGAGAAGATAAAAGATGCCACAAAGGTAGTAGTACTAACATGGAAAGAATTCTTCTTGCCTGCTGCTTATGAAAACAAATTCATTATTATTGTATGACATTGATTCTTCTCGTGCTAGTGCTAGACGTTAACTATACTATGCACCATAGAATGGATTGTTACAACAAAACCATATGCAAATTCTAATTAATTCGATTAAATCAAAGCACACCAAGTAATTTATTGACAAGGCCCTAAAACCCTTACTAAAAAATTTATACTCCAATTCCTCTGAGTGAATCCAAATTTGGACCCTTTTTATGTTCATTATTGTTACAAATACACATGTAGGTTTACAAAGCACATGGAAACAGATCAAAGCATCCAATGAAATTGATACACTACCAAAAAAGACTAACCTAACCATGACAAAACTTTTGCAAATCCCTACCTTGGAGTCTCGCTTGCTCACCCATTTCATGTTGGTGCAAGAGCCTAATAAAATTTATGCCAGTGTGTTAATTATACAGCAGAGATTTAGTAGCGTCTCAAGATACAGATCCATGTCATATCCTGCAAGATGCATTCTCCGCGCAAGCTCCCGTGCATCTCTCTTCTTATTATAAATGCATAGTCTCTTAAGAAGCCGGTTCCCGACAGGCTGCATGAGTAAGAAACCTTTACCCAATGAATAGAGCATAACATCTAACGCTGACCCCAGTTTACCTTTCCGACAAAGGCGGCCATTGATAAGGAGTACACAACTAGGGGAGAGTAACATCAATTTAAACTCCAGAAGAAGGAGAAGATTTTGAGAGCTTCATCAATAGCTCGAGCTTGACAGTATCCAATGAGCCAAATTGTGTATGGAAATGAATTGACAGAGTTCCGCCTTGATCCAACTCAATTAAGGTTCTGATCGCTTCTTCAAGACATTCCGACTCGAATTGTGTTTTTCAGAACTTTAATGGTCTCCTTTTCATCAGAAAAGCCACTGTCTTGCGAGAGGTGGTCCAACCAAAAGTTCACAGCCTGTGAAACTCTCCTCTCCCGACACATGGTTCTCATATGGGTAGCGCATATTGACAAACTAGTGGCATACCCATTCCTCAACATATGCTGATAGATCAACGAGGAATCCTCTTTCCGATGAACTTTTAGTAGCCCATCAATAAGTGTGCTGTATGTAACTTCATCAGGCATGTGCCCCTCTAGCTGAAGCCGCTTGAAGAGATTCAGAGCTCCGTTGAGGTCCCCTTCCTTACAAAACCCATTTATCAGTATATTGTATGTGACAACATCCGGCACAACTCCACTATCTATGATGTCACGGAGAAGCTTATATGCTTTTAGTACAAGACCAGACTCACACAAATCTTCAACCAATTTCCGGAGACTATGGCTGTCACGAACACGATTTGTACCTTGAGATAGCCGAAGAAACAGGGAAGGATTTCTTCCCATCTCCATTTTATGAAACAGATAGTTAGCTTTTTCAGCTGGCCAGCTTTGCAGAGCCCATTGATAAGTGCATTGAAAGTCATGACCGTTGGGGCGCACCCATGCTTCCCCCATCTCATCAAAAATCTCTTGAGCCTCATGAACCAGCCCTTCCTTGCACAATCCACAAATCATAATGGTGTAAGTAGCTGAGTCCGGAAAGCAATCATGTTCTGAAATCTCCAACCTTAAAGAACGGAGCTCTATCCAAATGGCCAATATCACAAAGACCTTTGATCAAAGTATTATAACAAAAGGTATCTGGAACTACACCCTTGTCAGTCATCTCGCTGAGAAAACCAAAAGCTTCATCAGCCCTCCCAGCCTCCAAGTACCCTCTTAACATGATGGTATACAACACACAATCCGGCATCAAACTTTTTCGTCATCATCTCATTGTAGTATCTGCATGCCTCCTCGAACCTCTCAGCCCGGAACAAGCCATCGATCAAACAACTATATCCACTCAATCCAAGAACAAAACCATCCTTCTGAAAAACCTTCAAATTCTCAAACGCCTCATCAATCCTGCTCGCCTTACAGAACCCACTCAACATCGCATTATACACCGCATCATCCGGTGCACAATTCTTCTCCTTCATCGATACAAGCAGCCGCATTGCATCCTCAATCTTGCCAGCACCACACAACGAACTCAAAAAACACAGTGTAAACAACCGCATTGGGTGGCACACGTCGCTGAAGCATTTCATCAAACAAGTTTTCAATGCATCCTCATTCTTCCCAGCCTTACAAAGACCATCAATCAAAATCCCATAAGAAGCACTATTCGGGCGGCAATCGGACTTGAGCATGAGATTATAAACAACCATGGCGAGCAGGATGACATCTTTCTCAATCAAAACCCTCAACAAAGTATTGTAAGTGAAGGTGTTGGGGCGGGAGCCTGAAATCCTGCATCCTAGAGAAGGTCTCGACGGCCTTCTCGGGGAAGGCCGGCAGCGGAGTAGGCGGAGATGAGGACGGTGAAGGCGGCGGGGTGGACTGGCTTGCCGGAGAAGTGGAAGTCGGATAGAACTTGCCAAGCGGAGGGGGAAGGAGTCGTCAGGGGAAGAGACAAGGGTGGAAATGATGAGGTTGTGAGAGTCGAAGGAGCGGAGATGGTGGCGGAAGGAAGACCAGAGGAAGAGGCGGAAGGCGGAGGGGAAGGGGAGGAGGGAGAGGAGCAAAGGAAATGGAGGAGGGGGGGAGAGGTGAGAGGAGATGGAGGAGAGGTAGGGATCGGAGAGATGGATGGAACGGAGGAGGGAGAGGGAGGTGGGGAGGGGGATGGGGGAGGGACGAGGGTTTCAATCCTGGCCATCTCATGCGGATGCACTCCATCGGCTGATGGTGATGGTGATGGTGATGGTGATGACGATGGTGGCGGGAGAGAGCAGCACCATTCAGGCGTCTCTTTGTTCTCCTGCGGAGACTCATAAGAAAACATTTATATATATATAGGAGGTGTTTGGTTAAGTGTAAGTAAAGTGTAAGTAAGTAAATACATGGTGAATGGGTTTTACATGTAATTGGGTGTTTGGTTTGATGGAAAGCCCCACTTACAGGTAAGTGGACTTACATCTCACTCACTTTTAGGGGCTGTTTGGTTTGGCTATAGGAACAAGTAGTATGTAAAGTGATGTAAATAGTTTTACAATGGTAGTTTATTTGGTTTTGATGTAAAGCTCAACTTACATCAAAATTCGTTAGACCAAAGACAAGAAATAAGTTGGAAATACGAAAGTAAGTGGTACTAGTCACCACCATGTTATGTTAAATATAATTATAAAAATATTTAATAAATTAACTTATCATTAAAATTAATTATAAAAATATTTTTAGTATTAAAATTTAAAAATATTAAATTTTTAAAAAAGATCTTTATTATTAAAATATTTTTAAATAATTATTAATTAATTATTATGAAAAGTATTAAATAGTTAGAACTAATATTAACATCATTAGTAGTATTAACATGATTATAAAAATAGTTATTTATTATTTATTTAATTTAATATTGTATTTTAAAATACCAATTCCTATTTAATTTATATAAAAATATATTTTTGTGGCATATAACTGAATTACATTACATTTTTAAATTTAATAAACCACAAAATTAATTTATTTTTTTAAATTATTATTAATACTAAATAATGGGAGTTAATATAATTAATAGTTTTAAAGATAAAATTTAAGTATGGTATATAATTAAAAATTTTATAAATAATATTAAATAACTAAGTGTTAACAATATGTGATGGGGTAATCTTACCATTTCATTTACATGGTAATTGTATCTTTCAACTTACATCAAACCAAAAAAAGAAAACGAAATAAAGATTTCAAGTTACAACAAACCAAACAACGGTGATGTAAGTTAAAATGCAAGATTTTCACTTATTTCATACTTACTTACATGTAAATTCATTCACTAATAACCAAATGTTCTAAAGTATTTCAACTTTACATCAAAATTTGATGTAAGTTGAAATGCAAGAAAAGCAAGTGGTATCCACTCACCACCATTTTATCTTAAATATAATTATAAAAATATTTAATAAATTAAATTATTATTAAAATTAACTATAAAAATATTTTTAAGTATTAAAATTTTAAAAATATTAAACTTAAAATATTTAATAAATTTAAAAAATATTTTTATCATTAAAATACTTTAAATAAATAATTAATTAATTATTATGAAAAGTATTAAATAATTAGAACTAATACTAACATGATGATTAGTAGTATTAACATGATTAAAAAATAGTTATTTATGTTTTATTTAATTTAATATTGTATTTTAAAATACCAATTATTATTTAATTTATATAGAAAAAAAATATTTTAATGGCATATAATTAAATTACATTAAATTTTTTAAATTTAATAAATCACAACTGAATTAATTAACATTTTAAATTAGTATTAATCCTAATGAGAGTTAATATAATTAATAGTTTTTAGGGATAAAATTTAAGCATATTATATAAATTAAAAAACTTTTATAAATAATATTAAATAATTAATGTTAACAATATATGATAGGGGTAATCTTACCATTTCACTTACATGGTAATCATATTCTTTAACTTACATCAAACCAAACAAAGAAAAAGCAAATCCAAGATTTCAAATTACAACAAACCAAACAAAGGTGATAAATTAAAATACGGTATTTTCACTCACACCGTAATTTTACTTACATGTAAATTCACTTACGTACAACCAAACTGCACCATATAGTATTTGTAAGTTTGTAACCATATTTTTGATTTTATTAGCACCAAATTTTTACAGGGAGTTTATGTTGAGAAAACGGGTTTACATTATATAATATATACAGTAAGAATATGAGTATTTTGAGATGGTGACGATGCATGTTTGACTAGTCATAGTCTCATGTTTATTTTATAAAATAAACATTTGATTATATTATATTATTTTTATTTTTGTATTTATAAAATATTTAATATAATTCTTATAATCTAAAGCAAAATGTCAATGGCAACCTTTGATGCTAAAATTCATTCTTTTATGAGATGTTTAGTTAAATCTTTTGCCATATCCATAAAGATGAAAGTGAGGTGGGGAATCCCTTTTCCCGCAGGGCCCACACGCGGGCGGGGATTCCCGAAACATCCCGCGGGCGGGAAGCGGAGAAAAATTCCTCCCCGCTTTTGCGGGGCGGGGCGGGGGCGAAGAATGCTCTCCCGCCCCGCGGGGATTCCCCATTTCCCCAACAAAAAAAAAATTATATATTTTTATTATATTTATTAAAATTTATTTCAACATTAATATAATATTATATATAATCAATAAATATTTATTTGTTAATATTTTTACTTAATAATAAGTTTTAGTAAATATAATTTTTCTATTTAATGAAAACTTAATTTAAAATAACTGAGTTTAAATATAATTGTAATAATAAATTTGAAATAACGGTTATATATTATTTATTTAGTGATAAATATTATTTTTTCAATCCAATAAACATTTAAACTCTTGCTCATTAATTTATCTTTATATTATAAAATGAGACTCACAATTATTTCATACAACTTATTAACTATTTATATTTATATATTTCATTAAAACATATTTATTTAATAAAATACTAAATTATTATATCACAATTATTTCATACAACTTATTAACAACTTATCACAATTTTATTTTCTACTTACAATTTTATTTATTATTAAAGGTTAAACTATTATATCAAAATGCTAACGGTAGTGGATTCTATTTAAAATATTTTAAAGAATGAAAAAATTGATAAAAATATAAAATTGTTTATACTCGGTTTTTGTATATGAATTTTATTAATGAATTTGTATTTTTAATTTATTTTCAAAGTTTATGTTATTTGTAATAATTAATTTTTTCTTTCTACATTATATTATGTTTATTTTGAAAAATATTTTATATATTTTTTATTTCATATATGATGCGTATAAAAATATATTATAGAAAACACTTTGGTGGGGGTGGGGATTCCCCGACCTCGTGGGGATCCCCGCGGGGAGTGAGTGGGGGAAATTCTCTCCGCGGGGAATTTTGAGACCGGGAATCCCGCCCCATGGGAAGCGGGGATGGGGATGGGGATTCCATCCCCCGCCCCGCCCCACTTGCATTCCTACATATCCACCACTTATTTCTTTTTAAATTTCTTTTTGTAAAAATAAGAAAACATCCAAAGTGATATTTCAAAGTGACAGATTTTTCTTTACATAGGTTTAAGAGTTCAGTTTGGAGTCTTTCAAAACTAAGATTATCTAGTGACATTACACAATTTTGCAGTACCAATACATTTTTTATTTTGAATGTAATGATCAAAATGGATATATTTATGTTATTTAAAAAATCCTCAATAAATATATTTCTTGATTTAATTATTATAAATAAAAAAATATATTTAATTATTTTGAGATTAAAAACGAACTTTATCATATTATTATTCATGAACTAATAAAGAGTGACATTTTCCTAGGATTTAGGAATTAAAATGAAACTTTGGTTATAAACAGGGCCAATCAAGTACTTTCACCTACTTGTTTCTCAAGATTCGCATTGCCCCGTGATCAACACACAGACTTTTACAGATCTGAATGTTCATTCCAACCCGATAAAGCGGATCAGCTGCTCCGATCCAAGCCAGGGTTTTCTAGGGTTTTGATCAGAACTCCGACTTCCATTCGAGGACCTCGTTTCTTGAAGCTTTCTATCTTTTGGGACCTCCAATCGCTGGTTTCTTTGATGCTTGAGCAGCTGGGTTTTCATCCGCCCTTCGGATTTCGCCTCATCTTCTCTGAAGGTTAGTGTTTATATGGATTTCTGGGATGAACATAGGGTTTGATGCAGAAGTTCTGGGTTTGGAAAGGCTTTGATTCGTTTCGGAAGCTGGAAACAAGCAATCCAGAAGTTTTTTTCTTTATATTTGTGATTTGAAATCAAGGAAGTAGGGTTTCCTCTGTTTTTTATAAAATTAAGGTTTGTTAGGGTTCTTGTGATCGCGCTTCTCTGATTGAATTTTGCTGTTCATGGCGTCCAACAACACCAATCAACCCCGTCCAATGGGCGGGGGATGATGCCGGGCCCTGTCAACCCTCAAACCCAATCCCCGATGGCGTCTTCCTCTCCATTCCAAGCTCTATTTCAAACCCCACCCCCAATGCACCCCCAGTCGCAGCATCACTCCCCGTTCCAGCTCCACATCCCTTCTCAATCCCCAAATCCTTCTCTTTCGGCCCCAGGCATGTCTGGCATTCCTAAACGACCCCCTCAGAAGCCCCCTGCACGCCCTCCTGCTCCTGCCGCGGTCCCTATCAACTTGCAATCCTTCAAAACCGGGGAGCTCACTCCTGCTGCACGGCGCAAGAAGCGCAAGCTTCCTGAGAAACAGCTACCCGACCGGGTGGCAGCCCTCCTCCCTGAATCTGCACTGTATACACAGTTGCTTGAGTTTGAGGCTCGTGTAGATGCGGCCCTTACGCGCAAGAAGGTTGACATCCAGGAATCTCTCAAAAGTCCTCCGACCTTGCAGAGAACCCTTCGGATTTATGTTTTCAATACGTTTGCTAACCAGACACCAAGAACTCCGGAGAATAAGAATTCTGAACCCCCAACTTGGTCACTGAAAATTGTGGGAAGGATACTGGAGGATGGAGTTGACCCTGATCCTATGAGTGGGCTGCCAAAGCCAAACCCAATGTACCCCAAGTTTTCATCTTTCTTCAAAAGAATCACCATTGCATTGGACCCAACACTGTATCCAGATAACCCAACTATTATTTGGGAACATGCTAGATCTCCGGCCTCTCATGAAGGATTTGAGGTTAAAAGAAAGGGTGATAAGGAGTTCACTGTCAGTATTCGGTTAGACATGAATTATAACCCTGAGAAGTTTAGGCTTTCACCGCCATTGATGGAGGTTCTTGGTATTGAAGTTGACACTCGTGCCAGGATTATAGCTGGGATATGGCAGTACGTGAAAGCCAGGAAGTTGCAGAATCCAAGTGACCCATCTTTCTTTGTATGTGATCCCCCGCTGAAGAAGGTTTTTGGAGAGGATAAATTGAAGTTCTCTTTGGTGTCACAGAAAATTTCCCAACATTTGTTTCCACCACAGCCAATACAGTTTGATCATAAAATCAGACTTTCGGGAAATGGTCCAGTGGGCAATGCATGCTATGATGTCTTAGTGGATGTACCTTTTCCATTGCAGAAGGAGATGTCAGCATTTCTGACAAACACTGAGAAGCATAAAGAGATTGAGGCATGTGATGAAGTTATTTGTGCATCGATTAAGAAAATCCATGAGCACCGTAGGAGAAGAGCATTCTTCCTTGGGTTCAGCCAGTCTCCGGTTGAGTTTATAAATGCTCTGATTGCTTCACAAAGTCGTGACTTGAAACTTGTAGCTGGGGATGCAGGTCGTAATGCAGAAAGGGAACGCCGTTCAGACTTCTACAACCAACCATGGTATAAGTTTGTTCCTGGATATAAAATTAATTTATCACTTCATAAACATTAGAAGAGTGAGGATTATTATCTTCTGTCTATTCCAGGGTGGAAGATGCTGTTATCCGGTATCTAAATCGCAAACCAGCTGGTGGAAACGAAGCTCCTGGTAGCACATGAACTTGAGGCTTATCTGTTACTTTGTAAGACAAAAACCAGGTAGCTTATGTCGTACTAAGAATTCTCTTAGAGTCTTAAACTTGTAGAACTACTGTTTTGAGATTTCTAATTTCTTTGATTCATAGCTTAAGTCTGGTTTTCCTACATCGATTTCATCACAAAGATTTGATGGTTCGCAAGGAAACTGTTTGATGTGGTTTATGTAAATATTTATGTATTTATTTATTTCTAACTTTGCCATACCTTTGATATCTCTAACTAACTAATTCAAGTAACTTATAAGTAATTTTAAGGGGCATTTCCTTTTCCTTGGAGTTCCAGGGGAAGTATATCCTGTAATTTATTTGCTAGACACATTCTTATAAGTGGCGCAGCTGTTCACAATGTGACTAAGAGTTTGCAAAATTCAGGCATCCAGTTTGATGATGTACACAGTATATAGCTACTTATTTGAAAAGAGAAGGTTTCTTCTAGAGTATGTATTTGCGTGTTTTACCATTTTCATTCGGACGGTACTTTTATGTTCTTTTTTGTTAATTTCAACTGTTTTTGTAGATTATCACGGGTATTTGACCTGTTTGTCTTCATGACCATGACAACCTATGATAAGAAATAATTTATAATGCTAACTTATGCTCTTGATTTGATGCTTGCATTCCCTTAAGAGAATCCTAGATTTTAAAATTTTGATTTCGGGGCTTTTTTATTTTGTGAACTTTTCGGGTATCATGTGAGAACTAATTTTATTTCTACTTATTGCAAGGTCATTTGTTAAGCTTTTATTTGACATGTCATTTCAGTTTAATAATCTGTTGGTAGCTGGTCAGCAAAACTAGTTTTCTTGAATGATCACATTTTGTCTCTCATTAATACTTTTTTTATTGGCAAACCTTCTTAACCATATGACCTGACGACCTAAGTAAATGGAGGTTGCCTTCTTTATTTCTTTCTTTTTTAAAGCATTAAAGCTGTGTGCTTATGTTGCTCATCTACTGCCTGTGTGGATTCAGTCCATGTCTCTCTCAATGGTTGCTTGTCTTGCTTCTTGTCAAGGGTGTAAAACTGTATTTTATTTTATTTTTTCATTGGTCTTAGTGTGTAACTGGTGATGCCAGCATCGTAGGTTGTCATCTGGATTGATTTACTTACTCTTTTTCCATCTACAACGCTACAAATCCTTTTGTATGGTGTTAGCCATTAGGATTTCCAAGGGAAGATTCGCTTAGTTGAAGGCAATCTTCCTGTATGTGCCGGTCAGCATGTAGTTGACAAGTTTAATTTTGTCTACTGATTGGCTTATAGAGTATCAGACATCGAATTTAAGCTGGAAGAATGACTCTGAAAATAAGGACTTTGAATCGTGTAAAAGTATTTGACCCAAGAGAAACGAAAGTTTCCAAAATTGAGGATCAACTTTTCTATCCATGGCTCTGAGCGCCACTCCAGAGGACCAGTTTTTTCACTACTATAGACTTCAACATCTGCACTATTCATTATTATTGTTGTTGTTAGTTGTTTTTGCTATGAACAATTTATTGAAGATTGCTAGACTGACATTCTGCTTTCCCCATGTCTTTTGCAGGCTTAAGGTGTTAGCTTGGTTACCTCTAACTTTGCTGATGGACGCTCAAATTCAGGATACTACTTTGGGAAATGATCTAAATCCTGCATTGAATCAGTGGCAATAAGCTTATGGGTCAGCATCTGTGGACCATGCACCCTGTGTCTGATATCTCTTTGGCCATTATTTGGAGTGATTGGTAACTATAATGTAGGCCAACCTCACTTTCCAAGGGGAAAAGAAACAAATTTAGGGCTACCATCATTTTATGTGAATCTTGGAGCGAGTAGTGAAACTATACTTGCTATGTTTCCTGGCTTGGGAATGAGCTAATCTCACACCATTTGCTTAGGTTCTATTTTGAGACTTAACTTACCAAGTTTGCGCTTGACTCAGAATTTTAGATCACATGATTGTAATTATGTGATATGCTTGAAATAGGTGCTCATTTTCGTAGTGTCTGCCGAACAATGAAGAGTCTCGTATGGATGGGTCTACATACTATAGAATGTTATGTACTGAGCTTGTGTGCAGGTACTGTTTAATGCATGAAAGATAATAAATTGATGCTAATACAGTGAGGCTTATAAAAATCAAAAGGACAGCTGCATGCATGGTAAGATGAAAGAAATTGGAGGACTCGTGAGGTTTCACCGCACATGAGCTATTATTATTTTGCTCCACTTTACAAATTGCAACTTTGCTATTAATCAACAATCAAGATTTATTTAAAAAGAAATATTTAAATTAATATAATTTTTTATCAATCTCAGACAAGTGTTCTCCAGATAAATTCAAAGACATTCCAGAATATTAGTTAAGTTAAATTTAGTTTCCGGTCCGGTCAATTGTTTTAAATTATTTCAATTAATTGAGATAAATGAGAAAAACACGTTCCAAAAAAGACTTTTATTTTATTAAATGTATATATTTAAACAATTTGAATTTTATGGGAAAAAAGCATGAGTAACTTGGCGTTTGGTTGCAAGCGTCGCTAAAGTTAGAGAAATTATAATAATCATAATAATAATTTTGGTTGTTTACCAAATTCGAGCTCTATTGAACTATGCGCTGGGTTTAGGGTTTGCCTGGGTGTTCCTATATAAACCTCTTCTTAGTTGCTTTTCTCCAGTCTTCGTTGCAGCATTTGGCCAAGCTGCGGCTATGGTTCCTCCCTCTTCCTCCTTCTCCGTTGCTCCGATTTCCATTGTTCGATGTCGTGAATTCCCCTGCGTTTTTTTTCTGCAGGTGAAGTCCTCTAGGGAACCCGAAAATCCCACTGTAAGCTCTTCATTCTCTTCCTGCTTCTGCTTTCTAGATCTAGGGTTTTATTGTCTTTGTTTTCGGATTGCAACTTCGCCATGTGGCCTTCGATGAAGCCTTTATGATATCTTTTCTTTCTGTTTTTTTTTCTTTTTGGGTTTTGGTGATTCTGAGTTTTGGTTCGCGAATTTGCAACCTCGAAAGCCATAGGCCGGAGGGTTAGCTTCGAGGCATGTTCTTGTTTTGCATTTGTTTCTCATTCAGATGTTATTGCATTATTGATTATTCCAAAAGTTTCCAACTTGTTGGTTATTTTACTTCTTTTTCTTTTCATCATCTATCTCTTCTTTGTGAAACTAGATTTGTAAGTGTAGGTTTTATTTTACTTCAAGGCATAACTTTGTTCTCGCGCTTTATGCTTCATTTGTCAGTAATTATCAACAAACCAGCCTATTTTGCCATCGGTGGAACTGAGTGTTGATATATATGGACTCCTTAACCTGAAGATGTGTGTGTGTGTGTGTGTGTGTGTATAAGAAAAAAAAAGTGTTATGTTGTTTCCATCAATGGACGTCTCATTGTTATTGGGTAATCCTTTGAAGACTTTGGCTATGATAATAGGTTTAGTAACAGTGGTGCAATTGTGTCTATGGATAAAATGAGTTTTTAATTTTTTTTTGGGTTAACCTGGAAAAAGCAGGGTTCAATTGTGTATGTCAATTGGTCTCTCGTACACTCCAGGAAAATCATGTGCATTGTTATTGGGTGAACCTTTGTCAGTTTTTACAATGACAAAAGGTTCAGTAAATGATGAAACATAAAAGTAAACTTTGGATTCTCTAGTATGTTTTTTAGGTGCAGTCTCCAGTGAGTGTTTCCTGCAGCATAGGACAGCTCTGTCTGACACTCTTTCACTTTGTTAGAGCTCTGCCGTAGATCATTGGCACCCCTCTTACTGTTTTTATTTTTGGATGCATGGCCAGGAAATTTCTGAGTTCATAGGTATCCATGAATTTTTGCTAGAACCCTAATAACGGAAAGGTAACAAGATATTTCTTCCTCTTGCTCTCATTTGCAGTACCAGTCTGTGGTAGATGGGGCATGACACTTGAGAACACATTTTGTTTTATCCTGTAAGAAAGGCAGGGTTCTATTGCATTTTCCAGTAGCTCTCTTGTAGGGAAATCATGTGCATTGTCAGTGGGCTAACCACTGTTGGTTCTCTCAATGGTAAAAGGCTTGGTAAGTGGCGATAGATAAAAAAAATCTTGGTTTGAGAAATAATTTTTTTTTTTAACCTGGAAAAAAGCAGTGGACTGTTGTATTTATCAATAGGCCTTTCTTAAGCTCCAGGAAAATTAGGTTAATTGTTATTGGGTGAGCCTCTATCAATTATCTTAATGGTAAAAGTTTCAGTAGATAATGATACAATATGGCAATCTTGGTTTGAGTAATTGTTTTTAAACCTGGAAAAAAAGCAGTGGCTGCATATGTATTGATAGGCCTCTCGTAAGCTCCAGGCAAATCATGTGCATTGTTATTGGGTGAACCTTTGTTCTTTTCAATGATTGAAGGTTCAGTAAACGATGGTACATTTTCATAATATTGTTTTGATGTATATGCCTCTACTTGTATACTTCCTAAGATATTTATTTGAATAACACCTCCAAATGCTTGTGGTCTACACCGAAGGCTGGTGACAGATTTTGATTGCACTTTCATTTAATAAATCATATTCTCCTTTTATTATACCAAATATTCATGTGTTTTAATGGCTTTGTGAAAATAAGCCATTTGAACATAATGCTGCGGGTACTGATTTCATTAGCCACAATTAGTAAGCATCGTCGCATTATGCATGGGTTAAGGTTGTTTGTATAGGTCTGTATTGGTTCTCTTATTTTTCCATAGTATGGTATTCTTTTATCACGTCTATCCCTTGTTTGCCTGTATGCTACTTTTCTATAGAACACCTCGTGGACGGCTCATGCAATAAGGAAGCTGCCTTATTGTTATTCTTTTGAAAGCTGTATCGTGACGATGTGATAGCTCACAAATAAACCATTTCCTCTTATCACAGGTTTGTTCTTTCGTTTAAGGTTTTGTATGGCTCTTGGTCTTGGTTTTTTTCTGACAAGTCAGTCTCTTTTGTTCTATAACCAAAAATATGGTTTTGCTAGTTTGAAATAAAATATGGTTTGATGATATTTCTTATAATCCATGTGTTTTATAAGTGTAGAATGGAAGGGTATTTATAGGTACTCACCCAACAAATGAAAAAATAGGATCAATTTTATCTAAGAGTTCATATTGAGAGAGTTGGTGATACCTACCTATCAATAATTGTCCTTCACTTATCACCAATAATTTCCTCACTTACCATCATGACAATGAGTAAGTGTTAAGTTTGGCCTTGTTGGTTGGTGAAGAAAAATTAAAGTGTGACATCGCATCACTCCAAATAAAGGAGCAACCAAAGTACAAGGAGTATTTTGTCAAATGAAGACTCACACTCAATTTGTGGAACTATGCTGAAGTCATCAAGATGTATGAAGTCCACATGATGAGGACCTCGCCGGATTGAGTAGAGGATGCCACACTCTGGATTTTTCTTCATCAACCAACAAGGCAAACATTACAGTTCTTCTTTGTCTTAATGGTAGGTGAGAGAATTATTGATGGTAGGTGGGGGACAATTATTGGTGGATAGGTGCCACCAACCCCCTTAATATGAATTCTTGCATCAAATTGATTTTAGTTAAGTGAGGGTCTATAAATACTCTCCCATTTCACATTTGTAAAACACAGTAAGAATTGTAAAAAACATTATCAATGTACTCTAAATTATTCTCCAAAAGGTTATATAACATCAAATTTTCTTTACTTTTTTGAAAATCTGTCTTTAGTTTTTTTTATTTCAAACTAGCACAAACTGTAATTTTGGTTATAAAATGAAAAAGGCTGGCTTGTCAAAAAAAAAAAGAACCCCGGCCAAGAGCCGCATGGAACTTTGAACGAAAGAAAGGCCGTTACACTTTGCAAGGTTTCACTGGGGCGTGTGTCATCCTGCCCAGTCCAAAAATCATCATCCAAATGGACTAGGGCGCTGGCCTCCAAAATTACCAGGTTCATCTTGGATTTACTCAAAAGTACTGAAACCAATGCAGATGTAGGAAGTCATGTGTTATCTTCTTCATCATAAACTTAGATTTTTAAGTACTTAAGAGAATCTTTTTGCATCATGTTAAATGTTAAGTGAAAGGTTAGGATTTGGACACCTTATATATGGCCCACATCCAGGTGGATCAGGCTCAGAAACATAGGCTATCTATATTATTGCACATTAGTTGGAACTTTTAGTACCATCCTTTAGCAGACTCTTCCTTTTAGGGATTGCTAATTGTGCCGCATGCGTTTCAGTGTTCAATTGTGCTCATGAAATGTGGTACATATCCTTGTTTTCTAGAATAATAAAGCTGTAGTGAATTGACTTTCGGTTCTGTCTGAATCAATTCAAACAACCATAGACACTGTAGCATATTTGTGTAACATTGCCTTGGCAGAATTCGGGTGCATAGTTTCCATTAATGAAAGTCTAAACTTGGATCAAGTGCATAGTGTTCTTGTTCATAGTGCTCATTGATAAGAGAGTCTAAACTCTGATCAGATATCACTAAGAAGTCATGGTTCTACTGGAGATCTTACACTGAGAAGGTTGTGTGTTTTTTCCTTTTCAGGTAACTTGCACCTCAAAAAACAAAGAGATCAATTTAGGCTTTGGATAGTGGTAAGTTATCATGAGTGGCTGGGCAGTTTTGGAGATGCTCTTTGCCCTTTATTTTTTTTTCTTTGCATCTGTCATAAATACGGAGAGTTTTGATGGTATCTCTTGACACAATATTTATTTAGCACAACATTTGACAAATGAACATTGAATTTTATGCTTAGTTTTTAAGGACTGGTGTTGTCCTCTCAAAAATATCTACAAACAACCCCTTATATATAATAACATTCAACCACTTGTTTTGTTGGGTAATTTTTTTTTTAGTGAGGCACCGGTGGTTTTGGCTTCAAGGTAGGATCAAGGATGTTTATGTTGCTCCTTGATACATGCTGTAGCTGCTGCTTTATTGGCAGAAGTTGATCAGGTTGTTCTCTGCCTCTGGTGCACTTCCCTTTTTTCCCAAGTACGGCTGAACCAAAGTGCAACTTGATGAGAATGAACTTTTACCTATTAGGCAGCAGTCATAGGCTTTGGCTATCAAGTTGCGGCACTTATATAGCCTTTGCCTCAAGTACAAATTTTTCTGATTATGACCTACTGTGGTTTGGGAGGTTATTGTACATAGGGGTTTTGTTTGTAGATTTTTTTTGGTGATGAGGCCTCAGGTCCTTGAGAAACATTGAGTTTGTGTCTGTGCATCTTTTGTTTAAAAAAAAAACTGTAGAAATCACATGGAATTGTTTTTGGTTTTTGTTTTTTTTTTTTTTATGTTAGAAACCTCTCTTTGGAATGGAATGCTTTTGTTATTTTCTTTGGCATCCCTTATTGAATGAAAGTAGTAATAAATTTAACCGAATGTTTTTATAAATTTTACTCCCATGCAAAAATGAAGTTGCTGAGGTAGGGTTTGGGAGAAGTAAAAGCAAGAAGTGTTGGCGAATGTGACCAGTTGTAATGGTTGTGTAACCACGGTGGTGGGCATCCGTCCCCTGCTCCTGGGGTCAGTAACCTGTTTTAGCATTGAATTGGGCGTAGAAAACCTTTGAACTGAGTTGAATTTGATTTAAATGGGCTTGTTTTCACTTATTATTTACAGAAATAATTTTTTATTCACTTGTGATTTTTATTATATTATGTTCGCAGTTATAATCTGGATGAACTGCTCACTATTTTGCTTTGCTTTACTGGTGGCTTTACTGTTTCTAGTTTTTTTTTTGGTTAATTATGGGTATTGTAGCGTAGTCAAATTGAGGGAATGGCAACTGCCATGGCCTGGCACGGTGATGGCGGGATCTGAAGAAAGCGCTAACGGCATTCTGTTGACGGATGCTCTGCATCTTGCGTCATCTTACTGAAGTCAATGATTCAAATTGCCGTTCAAACTAGTTGAATCATAGGAAAGGAAAACATCAAAAAGAAACCAAGGATTATCTGATCTATCAAATTCATTCCATCCTACAGAATTCAATGGTACATTAATCCATAAAATACAGAATCCTATTTAATTTTGGATTTCATGCTTTTCCGTTGTGTATTTTTTCCCCCTGTATGGAGGGTGAGTATAAAAGATAATATTGAATATTCCATCAAAATTGATCAAACAAGATTGAAATAATTTTTTCACTCATCAAAAGCGTTTCCATGTTATACCCTTGAAAATATCTGCTGTTTGTGTTTAAAAAAAAAAAAAACAATAATACAACATCATCCCTGTGTTTGAATTTAAAGACGCTCGTATCTCCGACTGACGCAAATTCCCTGCGGCATTGAGTTAGACATAATGATCATTTTAAGAAGAAATGTTTTTAAGGTTTATTTCACAAGATGCTGAATGGGTTTAATAGAACTTTGCAAAGAAAAGTTTGAGAAGAGACAACAACTGCGTTGCATTTAAGTTGAAAAGAATATGAGCGTTTTGTATGTGCAATATAAGCAAAGGTAAGTCTTGCTAACCATGAGATGATGAAGCAAGTAAATGCAAATGTATAATCATCAGGAAAGAATAAATACAAAAATCAACTTTTGGAAAAGAGATCCACCATTTGGTAGTATACTACTAGTCTACCTGCATATTTTTTAACAGAATCACATTCTTAAAGCTAATGGGCATCGCCTCTTTCTGAGATGCAGTGTGGTTGGAACATATATCGGATGTGGTGGCACTACTACCGGATCTAAAAAAAGATCCGATCCGATAACAACCCAGTCTTTTATTCGTTGCCACATTTTCGGTCGGGAAAAAAATATCTAAATTCGGGCATATCTCTCTCTCTCTCTCTCTCTCTCTCTCTCTCGCGCCCGTGCGCGGTGTCCCGAAATGGCACTCTCTCTTCGTCTCCCTTCTCCGATCATCGCCAGCGTCTCATCCCGCCGCCGTCCACTGCCTCCTCTCTCACGTACCAACCCTAACCAAAAACCCTTTCTCCAAGGAAGTTCCTCCCCCGGCAACGCCGCGCTTCAGTGCGAGCATTTCCAATCGTATGGGAATCGTTGAATCCTTTTTTTGTTTTGCTAAAAATTTCTCTTGATTTTTACTTTTTTATTTTGGTGAACTTTTCTAGGTGCTCGGGTTGCTCGCATGAGTTTGCCCTGGATCGGCCTTCGGTGCTGCAAGAAGTGAGCCATTTCTTTGAGGAGCACGGTGTGCAGGATTTTAGCTTCGAGAGCGGTCGTCTGTGGGGATGGAGATGCCGTGCTAAGCTCGCCGTCCGAGGCTTGCCGGATAATCCACTCATTGGGCTGTATCAAGAGGGCTCTCATAATGTGGTGGATATTCCCCTCTGCAAAGGTTAGCAATGCCTTTTTCTAGTCGTTGATTGCCAAATAAATGGAAGTGCTGGTTTGCAACAGAATTTGCCCCAGAATTGGAATCATATTTATGGATAATTTTTTATGATAAAGCAAAATGTTCAAATCCTTTCAAGCATGGCAACTGTAATCTAATGATGAGCATTCTGCTCTGGTTTTCCTGTTAAATATGGCACTTTTTGCCACGAATGCTTATACTGGGATTGATGAGATCACTGAGTTTGATGTCAATAATATCTACTTCTATTTGTAGTTAAAGTTTACAGGAAGATCATGTTAAACATTATCCCTTACTCAGTAAATCAGTTTGTCTGGGTATTTGTTACCATCTTTAGTCTTCAGGGCTGTTTTGTTGGAGGATCATCTAAATTAATGGAAAGTAGCTGATCTTACAAAAAATTTATTTTTATGGCTTAATTTGTTTAGGCTTCCTTTGCAGCCCATCATCCAAATATCAATGCAGCAGTTGATCTCTTAAAACAAGGCAAGTTCCAAACCCCTCTTTTTAAGTTATTCTGTGTGACAGGTTTCTTCTTTGAAACTCACATATTCCCTTTATTTAGTTAGGTATTACCACTTTGAATATTCAGCCATATGACGAGGATTCAGGAGCTGGTGAACTACGATATGTGCAGGTTAGTGCCTTCTTCAGATGTAAAACTTCTTAGCTACGTTAGTCTAAGATCAATGGTAATCAGGCATTGTCTGAAATATTGAGTTTCATTATATATTTTTCTATGATGCACACACACAGACACTTTTACATGCAGAAAACATAATTACAAATATTCAGCAAAGATCTACACTCAAACACTTAACCACAAATTCTTCATCATTTTTGTTACCCTAATGCTATGGCTATTGGCACATGGTCCTTGACTATTGGATTTAGATGAACTGTCCTTTTTTCTCATTTGGTCGCAACGCGAAGATACTATGATTTTGTTCTATGATCATAAATATGTGATGCACACCAAATTGTTCTTGATCTGAATCCATTTTATTTCCACTAATTTAAAGCTTAGTTTGCATGAAGCATGCATAATCAAGAATCATGGGAAAATTTTAATCTGAAAATACTTTTAACATTTGGCATTTTGTTTGTGCAAGTTGGGGTCTCTCTAACCTCGCATGCTTTCCAGCTTCATCCATGAACCTCCTCGGATGCCTGTATTATTAGTTCTTATCATTTTGGTTCAGGTTTGCAAGGTGTAGTTCTGATGCCCAATCTATATAGAAATAGTGGTTAACACAGCTGATATTTTGCATCAGTTAACATGATAATGTTGGCTTGTAAGACTTCATTTGTCAGTTATGTTTGGTTAGTTTAATGCGTCTAGAATGCAGAGGACCCTCCTATATGTGAACCCAGTATTTGGCTAAGTTCTTTTTACACGCATAAGGGTGAGTTGAAAACAGATTTGCCTCGGTGGGTTGTTATCTCTAGTCAGCTGGCTGAATATCTTTCAACAGGACTAAACTTAACTCCTTCCTTTTTTCCTTTGCGTGTGTGGGTGGTTGGGGTGGGGTTGCTTTGGTGGGGGCATTTGTGATGTTGATGTTGAGCATGGGAATGTTGTTCCGTTCAGGGGAA
This sequence comes from Dioscorea dumetorum, assembly GCA_902712375.1. Classification (NCBI taxonomy): domain Eukaryota; kingdom Viridiplantae; phylum Streptophyta; class Magnoliopsida; order Dioscoreales; family Dioscoreaceae; genus Dioscorea; species Dioscorea dumetorum. Next base: position 87,437 of record CACTHL010000823.1, on the reverse strand, counting down.
CCTCTTCCAAAACTGCAGGTCTAAGATATGTATTGTCATAATGACAAATTTACCTTTTTAAAGCTTGGAAAGTGGATTTCAATGTAAAGAGCATACATCAATGCTTTATGTTTGTATCGGTATCAACAATTTATGATGTAGTTGACAGTTTCCTATCCAAGTTAATAGCTAGAATATTGTTTCTCTCATTGTCTTTTCGTTATGTGGCGTTTGCAGATGGCTGTTACCACACATAAGACATCTCTCCCTTTAGCAGAACGTTATCTAAAAGGTTAAGAAATTCCTGTATGGTGGTGGTGGGGGTGGTGTTGTTTCTTCACCCCTTCTCCATGTGATACTGTTTGATATGAATGCTAGTGATTGCTTAGCTGCTAGCGAAATTCACTCTTTTTTGCAGGGAAAGTGCAAGTTTCATTGGTTTGGAATTCTAGAAATGAACAATCACAGAATGCTGAGAAGTTGAATTCCTTGATGGAAGTAAGTTATGACCGAATTTAGTTGGGCAGATGTCATTTTGCACAAATGGTAGTTGTGAAGTTAAAAGATCCCTTTGATATGTGGCCTTTCTGCTTTGCAGTTCTTGTGGAGAAACGGTGGACCAAATGGCAACACTCATTTAATCCATTCTATATGGGTTAACTTCCAGACCTCAAACACTAATGTAAGATTAATTTACAAGTTTTCTCTTAATTCTTGCAATGTTTATTTATAGATGTGCTACTTTGGTAGGTAGCAGCTTTTTTATTTATTAAGGCTTTCTGTTGAAATATGCTCTATTTGTCTAACTGAATTAGCTTGATCATGAAAATTTCTTTTATGTGCAATGCTGACTTATCATGTTTTTACAGTATATATTAAGCTCTTTTCCACATCATCTGGTTTGTTTGTGGAGAATTTTGCTTTTATCAGTTCCAGGTTAAGTTAGAAAGAGTCTGCCTATTAGAGAACTTTAGTCCCTGAAATCTACAATTTAGTCCTCTAGAAAATTTTCATTTAATGGGCTCATTATTGCATTTGTTGACATCCTCCTAAAACTTCCAAATTAAGGAGATTGCTTATGATCATGATTTTAGGTTGGTTTTTTTTTACATTAAGACTTTATGTGTTGCTACAATTACGGTGTTCTATATTACGAGTCATGTTTTGTATTTATCTTAGGTCTATAAATGGATGCATTACTGTTGTAAGAAGGAAGTTGAGATTTGATGATTACTGAATGAAGTAGTTGTTTGGTTTCTATTTTCCATTTTTTTTTTTTTCATGTTGTTTTCTTATGTTATCTTGGTGTTGCTCTTTGAACTCTTTAGAGAGGTCTCTGTGTGAGAACGGTTAGCAATTGGCCCAAGAGAGAAGATTGAGCCTCTTCGTTGATTCTTATCTTTGATATTGGGTTTTATTTAGATCCTTTGCCAAGTTACAAGTTTTAGTCTGTGAACTCCTATAGGCAGGTCTTTCTGAGATTAAGGCTTGTTTTATCCACTCCACGCTTCATTAAGAGATCCTTTAAAAGCATAAATGCAGTTTGGTAAGGAATAGTAGATGGGAAATTAAATGGGCTGTAACATCAATTGTATTAGAAAAAACCTATATCATATATACAAATTATTATTTGTTGGAATCATATGTAAAAATCCCGTGAAGTGTAATGATGTAGTAGTTATGGAAGACTTAAATAATTTTAATAAGATTTTGTGTTATCAGCTATCAAGACTGTTAAAATATAATCCCAACAGCAAGTATTTGTCCAAAATAAAGTTTGTTTACAAAAAGAGGAAAGTAAATCATGTTTTTTGTGAATTTCAACTATTTAACTGTAAAATGATCCTCTCATACCCACTCTCGTGTGTTATTGCTTTTCTTTACATGAAAGAGTGGCTATGATGAAATTCAAATATGGAGTTACTTGTCGGTTAATGACAACAACTGTGGAATTTGTGTTGCTTGTAATAGTATAACTTTCTTCTTCTCAAATGGTGATATCTATTATGAGTAATCCAATTAATTGATTTGTACTGTACCTTTTCGTGCTATTGATTTTTCAGAGAGAAATTTTCTTTGCATGAAAGAGACTGATGTATATCTTGGTTCATAGAAACTAATTTTTGTGCATCATCTAAAAGACCCTGCTTGCAAGCAGATAATTTTTGGAAATAGGTGGAGACATTTTTTGGGGAAAGGGATTTCTGGGAACATGTTGGTGGGGTTGATATCTCCTTGGACCCATCGAGTTTTGGTCAGGCAAATACACAGGTAACAGTGATTTTCAGTTGCTTATCTATTGTCAGGATAATGATAAATGGAGAAGGTGACAAAGAAAGACATTTATTCTTTGATATACACATTTAAGCACTAAACCATGCATAAGTGACAGATACTAACATGTTCCAGGCTATCTTCTATATATCCATCATGTGACAAAAGAACTCTTGGTATGCTACTTCACTGTCAGTCCATTTATATTGTGAAACTATATTCTTCAGATCTTCTGTATGGGCTTTATATTTATGCATCTATATTTGGTGACTATACCAGCGCGCCCCTATATAAACATTATGATTTAAGCAATGTGGCCTCTCAAAGTGCAATTACAGCCTTCGTGAACAGTCAGTTACTGCATTACTTTTATTAAATACTTTTTTGCAAATGCAAGCATCACTAGTTATATTTGAACACAACTTTGTTGAAGTAACCATCATTAATCTGGAGTTCTAGAACAGCGCGACAAAGTTAGTGCACAACTAGCTCCATTCTGGCATGTGGTTTAATAAAATTTCTTTGCCTGAATGTGACTCCATTGCCTTGTCAAATTTTGTGTCACTTGCAGGCTTTTGATGCCTTACTGAGAAAATTGCAAAAGTATGTTCCCTACGGGTCATCTGTTACTGATTTATATGCTGGGGCTGGTATTATTGGATTATCTATAGCTTCAATAAGGAAATGCAGGCAAGTGCTAAGGATTTTCTTGTCATGTAACCATCTTGTATCTGAAGGATTTTTAAAAAATGCCAATAGACATTAAGTGTATGAATCTGATTTCTCTCTTGCAGGTCAGTCAAATGTGTTGAGATCAATAAAGAATCCAAACAATCTTTTGAGAAGTCATTGAGCCGTTTACCGAAGAGTGTGGATGGTAGCATCAGTTGGCATAACACAGATGCATCAATTGTATGAACTCAATTCTCAAGTTTCTTACAAAATTTACGTTGTGAGTAGGCTATAGTTTTTCCACAAAATGTGAATAAAAAATTGTTTTAAATGTTTATTATCATTACAGGAACCCCTTCATTGGCTTGAGGGATCAGATGTTATTGTTGTTGATCCGCCAAGAAAAGGTTTGGACCCCTCTCTGGTTGATGCTTTAAAAGCTGCTGCACATTTCACTGGGAAAACTTCTAAGTCAGCTCAAAGGTAATGGCCCCTGTTTTGTTTCTCATTATTTTGAAAAAGGATGCTCATCCGCTATTTCTGAAAAATTGCCTTTGTTTGAAGATTTTTGACGCAGTTGTTAGGATGATCCCCCTGCATCTGATGTTATTTAATGCTTTGCATTGACTTCTGAATGAATTTGTATTACCTGGGTCTGTGCTTTGAACCAGTTCTGTTCTGAAGGTGAAAGAAGAGAAGAGACCATGGATTTTGAGAGCAAGGAAAGCTGCAGTTCGAATGGACAGCAAAATAGCCTGTGATAGAAGTGAAACATGGCCTCAAACACTTATCTATATAAGCTGTGGATGGGAAGCCTTCAAAGAGGTAAAAGTTTCATGCGTGCCACTCACCTCTTACTATGCCCATGATTATTTCAAAGCCTTGTTTGGTTGGGTCATAACTTGGCATGACCTGGGTTGTCCTATGTTATTCTGAGTCCTATCAGACAAGCAATTTTGATTAATAGTTTCTTCAAAATTTAATTCTAGCAATCATTGATTAGTATTAAAATTAATAGTTATTAATTAGAATAATACACTAATTAAATTAATTCCACTTCTGTGCAACAATATTTGTTCAAATTAGCATTAATCAGTCAAAACTTATAATGACCTGGATTAACTTGGAAGTAATAATTTCTTATAAGTACAAATGCAAATTTCAATACCTTTATCGTATCTTATTCGCTCATTTTTATTTCTATTTTTTTATAGTAATATTTTAGGTCAATTTATGTTTTTCATTTTTTTTCCCCTTTTTCATCAATCTTTAACAAGAGCAAGCATTTAGCAGGACTGCAAATCTTTGTTGGCTGATAAGTCTTGGCATTTAGAGAAAGCCCATGCTTTCAATTTTTTCCCTGGCACAGACAGGTAAATTTTTTTTAAATGGCCAACATGCATTTCAAATTTGTTTACAGATTAAAGGCAAGTAGTCTTTTTCAACCTCCCATTCAGATGGTCTTGCATGTGATGAACATTTCTAGACTTTTCTGCATCGCTGCATGAACTTTTGTAAATATGCCACGCAAGTGTTTCACTGGGGAGAAGAAGTTGCTTTTGACTGAAACATCAACAGATCAACTGTGAAAATAGGCATGCCTCTGAATTGCAGGACTAACTTCAAGTTATCTGTGCTACATAAATTCATATGATTTAATATTGAACCATGTGTGTGTTAATTTTTTATACATCAAGTGTACTTTTTGCATCTCATTTAGGGGTGGCATCCTTTCAGTAGTATTTATATTCAGTTGGCTGTTCTGAGAATAGGGAGCTAAGTGAACACACGTTCACTTGGATTGTTTCCTTAGATCTGAATTTTGTATTATTTTTCTCTAAAATCAGGAATGTTGCAATAAGTCCACTTGTCCTGATGTTCTAGCATATTAGGCAGCATTAAACAAAGAACAGAACACAATGCTGAAAATTTAATTTGATGAAACATGTTTGCAGCATTGAGGTTCTAGCTGTGTTTAAGTGCGGTCCCCGAGTAGCTCAGAAGATGAAAAAAGGGAAAAAGAAGACTTCATAGGTCAAGGCAACTCAGGGAATTCAGTTGTGTTTGAAAAAAGAAATTCTCATGCTGCCTCAATGATGATGCCAAGGTAGTTCACTTTCTCTTGATTTGAAGGAATGTAGAGTTAAAACTGTAATGGACAGTTATATGCTGGACAAAGATGCTGCTAATCATCTACATCATAAATTAATTTGAGAGCAATTTTTTTGCCGGAAGAAACTCTGGCACTGAAGGTATTCATCATGTTAATTGTAAATTATGATGTGGCTGTCTGGTTTTACAGTGTTCAATCTTCTGGGTATCAAAATTCAAGTTGTAACAAAACATGAATGTTCCATCACCATGCCCCAGTGCAATGGAATTGTGAGCTGCTATATGTTCAGAGCTTCATTTATTGTTTTCATTTTGATTATTTTTATTATTTTTTCTAACAATATATATGAACATGCTTGAAACATCTGAGAGAACATCAACAGCAAACACTTTTGACCAGTCTATTGTTTGTGTGTGCGTGTGTATATATATAATTTATTAATCCGTTGATTCTATCATTGTTTATGCAGGGTACAGATTTAAGCAAAAAAAGGCCCTTAGCTTGGAGGCGCGTCTCTGGATGAGAAGGTTAAGACTTTTGAGAAGTGGAATTGAAGGGCTTGCATAAACTTTGAGCACGCTGATCTTCTCAAGTGATCGAACGATTGATGCTTCCCTTTTGTAAAATCAAGGTGAATTGCTTTTGTTTTAGGTTGAAGTGAGCCCACCAAGTGTTTGGTTTCCTTTTGAAATTAATCTCAGTCAGGGATTTGCTGTAGTTATTTGAAAAACAAGCCTCCAGAGGGGGTATTCCATTGATTGATAGTACACGCATTATTTAATTTACTTAATTTGTGGCTTTTGCCTTGGATCAACTATTATAGGTTAACTTGAGCGTTTGTTTTTAGTCATTTCAACTGAGAAAATTTTTCAAAATTGATGAATTTGCACCGGCATCCAGCAAATTCACAGGAAATTCTTGCCTTACAAACCGAGTCTTGGCATTACAGTTAAGTATCAAGTGGCATCCAAATGTTGACGCAAGTAGTACCCTGTACCATCATGATTCAATTCCCCTCCATGGCTTCAAGAGAAAATTGTGAAAAGGTTGCTACAATACATATAGAAACATGGAAAAGTATCACTCTTTAGATCAACCAAAGAGCATGTTATAAGGTAACTACTGAGCTTCTCATTAGTAAGCCGGCAACTGTAAACCTCACATTATTTTTGCTAGGAGAGCCCCAGCGCGTCCAGAGAAAAATAAAAAAAACAAAAATCTAGAGAAGGTAATGATTCAACTATACATTGTAAAAATCTCGGATGCCATGCTTGTAGGCATGAACCTGGTTGTTGGTAAAGAATTAATATCAAGAAAACAATAAGTTATGCCATACTTCCATCACAAAAGAAAGATCTCCAAAACAGTCTTTCTCATGGTTCAGCTTTCAACTGTGGGATAGAGTCCTGGACCAAGATGATGCCCACCTCCATTGGCATCAGAGTTTGGATAGAACATCGGCGTTTGCTCTCCAGAATGAGCAGACCTCCTTGATTTTGGATGATTAGGTGATGAATTGTATGAAGCACTGAATTCAGTGCTGGCGTAGAATGAGGATGGAAGTCCATGGACCTTGGGTAGACCGGTTGGATCATTCTCCAGACTGTAGCCTTTCTCAACACTCTCAGTTTCAAGAGGCAACTCCTCCAATGTCTGCAAGTAAACATTCGATGATAGTAAAATGACCAGGAAAGGAGATTCTTTGAGAGTGTGTTTTGTTTAAGACCGATAGCAAAGTTCACATACCCTGTTGGCCTGTTGCAGAATTCTTAGTGTATCTCTGATACGTTTCCTTCTTGCAGCAACATCATCTGGTTCTCTCAGCATATCTTCAAATAAGTTTTCCCTGTTGGCCCACAATCATGACATGAATTTTCTTCTTAATTTATAAATTAAATGGACAAGGCCAAACAAAAGAAGTATATATATTGTAAGATCAAATGTTTGATACCTGTAAAGTTTCCTAATAAAAACATTATGCAATTCTCGCTTGGTATGATTAACCTGGAAAGATGGGTAGGCATCAGATTTACTGCATACACAAAAACTAAAGACTGGATGCATTTGTGCTGCCCCATCATGGTCAAAAAAAAAAAAAAAAAACCAGAACTCAAGATGGTCGATTAACATCAACCAGCGGTCTATTAACATCAAATGGCAGAAAATATCTACAAGGAACAGATATTAAATCTCCTAAACATCTGCATACGGACAGAGTACATGAAATTTCTGTGGTCACAGCACAATTATGTCATAGCACTCTTATTGATGTTGGTCTAAATATGGGGAAGTATTGGACTTGATTAACTTTCATATCCACTAAGGGCCAGAAATAATAATCATGAAGATGATGTTTCCTTTTCAAGAGAGTGAAAGCATTTACCAGGAAGTGCATAATCGCCTTGGGCACAGAGTCCTCTATATTTTTTCTTACAATATCATAATATGACTTCAACAATAACTTTGTGATAGCTACCTCCACTGCCTCTTGTTCTGTCTGATTTTCTGACATTTTCAAGACAACAGGTGGCTGAAACATAGAATATAAGTTAACCCCATGCAAAAAACACATTTAATGGATGACATAGGAATGAAAAAGCAGACAGAGTTTCAAGCTTACCTCTTTTAATTGAATTGCTGAGAATGAATATTCCACGGTATGCACAGGATTGTTATAAGCCTTGTTACCAGAGCTTTCTCTTGGAGGTGCTCGACTTTCAGTAGAACCAAATAATGAAGAGATGCCCCAACTTGAACCTGTTGCACTACCTGATTTACCAAAATGTTAGCTGGTACACAAAGGATTTCGCCATCTTGCATGAATAAGCAGAGGTCAAAATGTTGGAAGTCTGAGAATTTCAATTTGAGTGCTTCTCATGCATGTAATAGACAACTGAATAATATAAAAAGGACTTATTATATGTTAAATATTTAGATTCCAATCACAGCATTATTTGATATGTAAGCCAGATGTGCCAGATATGTCAGATAAATAGGATATAGATGAACGGAACAGCAAAATCACCAATATGTATAACTTAATTTATAATTTACTTGCCCGATCCACCAGATCTCTCAGAGTCTGCGGCAGATCGAACTCCCTGCACAACATCCAGCAGCAAACATAAAAACTCAGCCCAGCAAATCAACATAAGAGCACATGAAAAACAATATTAAAATTAAAATGGCACGAACCTGATCAGTAACAATTCCATTAGCAGCAGATCTACCAAGAATAGCGCGCGATTTTTGACTTTTTTCTGATGCTTGAAGCTTGTCAGAGTCCACTACGTCCTACATGCATAACATACATGATCAATCTCAAGTAACTAGAAAAAAAAAACTCTAAGCAGAACATGGTAGAGCCTTGTGCCTCATAAAATTCTACCTCACCCACTACCATATCCTAACCTAATGATAGTTTAATCTTGAAGGAAAAAAAAAACCCTCATCCAGTATGCAGAGTCGAAGTATTTATCTGCCAGATATCATTAAGATAAAGACATACTTATATATGAGCTTAATCCATATTATTAATTGGCATAACATTCGCAACCATGGCAACTTCACATATGAAATTGAGAAGTCTTGGATTATCATTTAGCAATTAAGCTTCTTTGATAAGAAAGCACCTCTAAGACTTCTCCATGCATCAGAAAGAGGTTAAATCAGAAAAGATAGAAGAATTGTTCTAAAGAAATGAAGCTAGTTAAATGCCTGAAAAACATGGTAAATTGGAAAATTTGAGCAAAAAAAATATAAAGAATGTTATTGATCAACTCTAGGATGAATAGGTATAATGCCAAGAAAATTTGATATCGTAATTAATAAAAGAAACTCAATAGCTTCCAATATCCATACATAAAAAACAATTTGACGTAATGAAAATGCTAAAGTTCTAGTTTGAAAAATAGAATTGGTATGGCTTGTGCATGATTTGACAATATTATTTTCAATGGAAGGATACCTTCCCAAAATTGTCCTTTATGTTTCGTTATTAAACCACACCTTCTTATGTAGAATAATAGGAAATTATCACCAATATTGACCAACAACCATCTAAAGCATATTTGCCAAATAAGAGAACTTTTTCTTCTCTAATTGGATTTGAAACCTGTTTTTCCCTCAATTTTCTTATGTTCTTTGCACCCATAAATAGACTCAAAGCTAGTCATCCTATAATATTTCACACTCCGCTTTTTCTTTATTCTGTTCTTTCTTGAAAATTTGCGCACTCGGAAAATGTTTGAGTAGGAAACACTACGCTAGGAGATCATTAAAAAGTAATAAGAAATGATACCAACGGAATTGCTCACAAATATTGCATCATACAAAAATAAAAGGTGGATTCTTCAGATGAGAGGGTCATCAAGTTGAATAACATATAACTAGATGACAAAGAGATATAAAGACAAGAAAAGATCAAAGAGCAATAACCAAAACAATTATACAAAAAGATATAAACAATAATGTCAGACAAGAATTGGAGAAGCACTGGCACCAAGGAACCATAATAAAAAATATAGGCACTAAGATTTTGGTACGAAAACTAGAGGTGAGCCACTTATTTTTTAAACATGTTCAAGTGTTAAAGTTTGATGGAGGTCATACTGTCACAAGTTGGAACATTGATGCCTTGATTTATTTGTGTTAGAACTAACTTCAGTTTCTACGCTACAACATAAATTTTGGACTTGTGGTCAAGCTGGACCACTGACTACCAGCACCGACATCAAAATAAAAGGCTGATTTTAGAACTGCTTGGCCTTTATTTTAAACCCAGCTCTGGCTATTTGATTTTAAATATTAAGAATACTTTTTATTATCTTATAGTGAAAGAACTAGTTAGGTTAGGAGTGGATGCCACAATTTGCATACTAAATCACAGCTGGTTAGCCAACAAGTCATTTACTGCTGAGATTGAATTCACAAAAGTTAGCATAAAACAGAAATACTCTAAATATGAGAAAAGAAGCATCATCTGGGACAAGTTTTTGTACACACACTATGACATGATATCAAACAAAATTTAGATACCTGACAACTAAAAAATAAACAATTATACCTTTGGTCTAGGCAATGAAGCTGACACCCTTGATAATTTGACTTGTTGTTGTGCAATCTCCACAGCTTTGCTACCACCAATGAACTTCGGATGAGAAGTATTTAAATAATCCATCTGCAGACCCAATAATTAGATCAGTGCAAGTAACACTAAATACTGATGTATCTAAGTAATGTGAAATACTGATGTATCTATGTAAGGCGCCTCATTAACTTGCTTAGTATACAGGAGAAAGAACAGAATGGAGCAAAAAATGGCTTCTCTTTAAGCTTTTAAAAAGCAAAGGACAGCATGATAGCTTGTTGTCCAGAGTCAAGGGCTTCAACATTTTCCTCAGTACCCATGATTTGATCTTTTCTACCAAATTAGCACTTCCATAAATACATGTATGAGCATTTCATTCCAAATGCCTACAAACAAAGAATTTAATATTTGAAGATATTAAGAATATCTACAACAGGCTTATCAAAGACCACATCCATTTTGGCAAAGCCTAAGCCAACAGATGGTCAGGACCTAAAGGAAATGACAATTAATTATAAGGAACATTTCCATCAACTGCTCAGATCTGTAATAATGACTAATAACAGTAATCATTGTTTATTTCGAGCAAGGCATGCAACTAATGCTGGTTGCTATACTACTGGAGAAAGTTTGTACCTCATATGACAGCTTTGTACCTAATATAGTAGTTTTGTACGCAAAAAGATTATGTACATCTTTACTAACAATATCAGGCACATTTCCACCCAGATTGATACAACTTTAAATTCCCAGGTACCCATGAAAATTTCAAAAGAACAATGAGCAAGCAAGTTTGCACATCACCTTACAATAGCATCACATTTTGCAGAGATCAACATCACAACAATCTAATAATGGTAAAAGTTCTATCTCTCAAAATTAAACCAATGAAGTGCAGTACAATAAAACATGTCGAACATGAAACCAGCAAAGAACATTATAACCCAATTAACCATAATATCAAGATGCCACAAACTCCTTTGGGCAATTACAATGCAGAAGCTGAGAAGCAGAAGAAATTGCAAGCAGAAACTAAGCATACCTCCATTTCAATGATATGAGTTATCATAGTCTCTGCTGGTTGAAGGCCCTCTCGTAAGAAGTTCCAAATCACCTCATCCATTTTCTTTCTAAGGAAAGGATATCGCTGCAGCTCACTAGCTAAGCAGCGATGGCTCATCTGTCATAATGAAATAAACCATTTGAATACAGGAGAAAAAAAAGGGAAAAAAAACGCGCAAGGTAATTGGCCTTCAAAACGTGAACATTCAATCGAGAGAGTGGTCAAGAGTTTTTTACCTTGATTAATTCATCATATATAAATTTTGCACATTGAAGGCTAGGATCAAGCAAACGACCAATCTGCTTTCGCACAAGAAATTCAAATGGCACCTAGATGATGTTTCAAGAGACAAACCACCTATTAAAGTTAAACATACAATAGCAAAATATGACAGAAAACTTGGTTTTAATGTAGTTAAGACTCCATAGATAAATATCTACCTCTGGGACAAATAAGGAACTTCTAGGGCCAGTGGCATTTTGGATGGCCATTCGAATCTCTTCATCAGTTACATCACTGCATGGATCAACTTCCTACAAGAGCATAACCTTAGATCAATTTGCCTAGACAAAAGAAAATTCTAGGAGATAAACATAGAAGAAGACATGCAAGGCAACACCACTGCACAATCCAAGCACAAGTATACATAATACAAGACAAATATGAAAGGAAAAATGAATGGGATGTGAAGAAGTCAAAATATGCTTATCATTAAATCTGCATGTACACAGAATGCATGCTTGTCTTCAATTTGTTGCACCCAAGCCACCAGCAAAGCAAATTGCTAGTGCATCAAGGCCAACACTCTCCAAATTTGGGACAATGAGGATACAAGAACCAAGAGAGCACAAAAAAGTTTATTTTGAACATAGATCGAGCAGACAATGATACAGATTATGTTGCAAGATAATAATAGGAAGAGGCATGCAGGTGAAAAGTGAATAGGAAGTGAGAGGGGGCAAATTTATGCAACAAGTTATAGAGTTATTATTAGCTGTAAGAACGAATTCTGCTGGTTCCCATGTCTGTTCCGTCATAAATAAAAATCCTATAACTGAAAGGACTAGGCACCTCTGGTTTGGGGATTACAGGTTCGGCAAAGGTCAATAAAAGTTCAGCCTAATTAACCTGGGCGTGTATCTTTCTTACTTAAAGCATTTAAATTTTATGTTGCACTCATGCTATGTGGGTACTCAATTACATAATGAAACAGCTTTTTTCCATTAAGATCTGATCTTGAACAATGGGTTCTAACCAATTCATAGTCAAGCTTAGGCCGAAAGCTTATTTAGCTAATGATTAGTTTATATAAGACAGGACATTGCAGATGCACCCCATAATAACTTTACATAGTTTAGAGACAAATTTGTTTATAAGAGGGAAAATTGTTGTAAGAAACTAGGTAAAGTTGGCCCTCTTTCACTGCACTTTCCATTTGACCTTCAATAAAAAAAACAAGACCCTGGAGAAAATAATGATAAATAATTAGCATTGTGAACTGGCAAATCTTAGTGCTGCCACAGAGGGAAACCACTGATACAGGCCCAAGACCAAACGAAGTCTGAATCCATTTCCTGTGTCTTGGTGAAAGAAGCATTTTCAACATAGAAAGACCTCAGCAATAAAAACTATTACTAAAATATAAGATTATCAGCAAATATGAGACTGATTTATTTCAGATTTGAATATATTAAGATCAAGTCTAGTCCTGGTGCCTAAAAATCTACACCAACAAGTTGAGCAATTCAGGTTGGAATTTTAGAGCTGAATAAGCTATAACAGAAAGTGGCAAATGAAAAAAAAAGATGATAACCTCTAAACTCTTCACAAAGATTGACTGGAAGATGTAGTGAATTCGTGCCCCACCAGAAAGCTCAGCTGTAGATAGTTCTTCATTTTTTCCTTCCACCATCGAAGAAAAAGCTGCAAGAAACAGAACTGTTACCGATTTTTGAGTAAGCATTACTTTATGTCATAACTAATAATATCAACTTCAATAGAAAATTTTGGACTCACAAATTGGCCTAATTTTACAGTATCAGCTTCCTCTTGAACTAAACAAAATAATAAATCCATCTGATATTAGAACTGGTCATAATGGATCAACTACCATCAGTAAAGAACTAAAGTCTAATTAACCATAGCATTCAGCAAGCCAACATTTGCAATATTTTAAATTTTAGGCTTACTTAGAGTGGCAAGCTTCTTGGATGTGGTAAACTGGGCAAAATTGCCAGCTTCACAGACTTGAATATTTCCAAGACTATTAGATCTCAGAGAGAATTTGGTGATTAACCTCAAAGTGTAACAGGTGTACTTAACTCCTTTGAATTATTTTGATTAAGGCCCACTTGGATATCAAAAAATGACTTCCATAAAGGATTAATGATGGATAACATATGTTTCTTCCTTCACATCATGCAACAGCAGTAACTAAATTCATGCTTGTTATGTTCATAACTTGTAAGTTAACACACTTGCATTTTACTCATTTTAAATTTCTGCTTAGCATGAAAAGAAGCCTAATTTGTAGAGTAACATAATTGTAGGGAAAGTAATGCCTCAAAGGAAATTATCAAGACCCTATTGAACAATTAAAGATACTCCATGACAAAAGAACACATTCAGACCAATTCATTGACAGCCCAGAGTCCGGAGTTTCAACAAAGTAAGAAAAGAAAATATCACGACCTTCACAATATTTTGTAAGAATGTTCAATAGTCTGACTCCCTGGCCAGCCTGTAGTTAGAAAAATTTGTATAAGAATTATGAATGAAGTTGTGAATAACATATCATACATTTCTGGTAACTAACACCAGCATTTATGACAAACAAGAGATGAGAATATAAAAACACACAGAAAACTAGGATTGGAACTGGTAATAAAGTGGAGCCAAGAAGAAAATGCTTTTCTTTACAAAGAGAATATGCTTTCCATTTTTTCCGTCTAATATATGATAATGCAGTTTATGTGCCATAAAAATCAAGCTAATCACAGATATGAAGCTCTATTACTTAACGATAAAAATCTGATTTTTGATTTATGTAAAAAAAAAAAAAACTCATTGCAGTTGCTTAGGAGCATTTGAACAGGTAATTCAAGCATCCTTATCAGGACTTAAACATCTCATGTTGTATTACATTGGTTTCATAACTTGTAAATAGGCAGTTTGCTAGTTCATGTTTTCCTTTAACTATGTTATATTGGTTCGGTAGCATGCAAATGGGCAGTACACTATCGCATGTCTTCCTTTAACCATGTTATATTAGTTTTGTAACTTGCAAATGAGCAGTCTGCGAATCCTACTGTTACCCAGATAGGGCATATCTAACGAAAAATTACGTATCCAAACGGGGCAGTATGCTATCGCAAGTCTTCCTTTAGCCATGTTCATTAAATGTTTGGATCACATGTTTCCACATGATCCAATTTTTCCTTAATTTGAAAAAAGAGTTTCTAATTTCACCCTTAATATTCCATATAATTCTCCATCCCAAGTTTTTAAATTTTCAATCTCAATCTTCTATTATTTTTGAATTGGGGTATTTTTTCTGATCTTTGTTAAACTTCAATTTTCTTTGCATTCCCCTTATCTTTATAAATTGTTTCTTCTCTTTCAATCTTTTTAATAGTGATTTTCATGATTTTAAAAAGTATCTTATTTAAATTTAAATTTTAAGAAGATTTAAATCCACTATCCTAACTTATATTTATCTAAAAATTAACTCATGGTGTCTATATATTTATCTGCCCCTCCAAAAACAATGTGATTCCCACACCTACAGCTATATATATATAGATACGCGCGACCATATCCATGTATCCAGTTTTCAATTAATGCAAGTATCGCATACTCTACAATACTTGGATACTCAACACCCATATCTGTGTCCAAGTAGCACTAGACAGTCCTTATCAAAACAACTTGTTGAAAGCTAACTGTATAAGAAACATAAAAGAAAAAAGCCTTTACAAACACATTTGAGCAGATACCTCAAGCATCCTTATTTCACTTTGACATCTGCAATTAGATATATTTTCAGTTCATATTTTCCTATAACCTCTTAGTTATTAGTTATCATTAAAATAAATAGCAGAGTTATAAGTATTTGATGGATCATGTAAGAATACAGTTTTAAAAATTAAAAAAAATACAATCTTCTGTGTATACATATAATCAAACTTTCCAAGTTGTCTATTACTGAAAATTGATAAATCTATTAAGCAAAATGGCTTCTTATGGACCGAGCATAAACGTCATTCAAGCATGGAAATATAAAATTCGTTTGAAGTTCATGATGACATAACTAGATTGAAGGAAAGGTAAAGGAGGAATCAGGCAGTTAGCTGCATCCCAATTGGCCTTGTCAGGAACTGCTAATTTCAAAATTAACAAGAAGGCATACCAATGCGCTTGCATGGAAAATCAACAATAAGACTTTTGCAAAGCAGTCACTGATTTTCGCCTTGCCTTGAGGAAGGAGTTTGTGAACCACAGGACAGATGTTTCACAATTAATAACACTTTATACAAAAAATGAAGTAAAAGAAATCAGTTCAACAAGTAGGTATTACACTAAGAAACACTCAGTACCTTAGATTCTGCAATATCACCATAGGTTGCGTGTTCTTTTGCAACAGCTACTAACTGAGAGTTTATACGAGACTTGAGAGAGGGTAGAACTGCCCTGATATGTTGCACCAATATCTGCACATGATACACAAGTTTAGCAGCACACCCATCATTAAGCTGCCACTAGAAGAATGAATTGTTCTGAGCTTAAATATAAACACACAAGTCAGCCAACATGACATTGGAGTGTTGCAAAATAAAGTTAGGCTTCATTTACCTGATTTAATTTCTTTGCCAGTTGCGGTATTCCACAACAATGAGAGAGACCATGATATACCTGTAATTTAATCCACAAAAGTCAATGAACTCATAAAAACAGATTTGCCCTTGAAAATATGTAAAGTAGTAATTCAAGAAAAAAATACAGGATGACTGCGGAAGAAGCTTTCTTCATTAGCTAACGCTTCTTTGATACTTCGGTTCTGGTTAATGTCCTGATCAATAGAAAGCCAAAAATGAATATGATGTTAACAGACAAATAAACTGAGCAGTTTCCTATGTCCAAAGAAAGATCACTCAAAACTTCAAATACCAATCATCTTTCCACTTTATGGCAATTGATTTAGAATAAAATCTCAAAGAAGAGTAGCCAATGGTGAAATCCTGCCAATATGACCCGAGAGTGCTTGCCTCAACAGCAAGATGACATGCCAGACATCAAGATGGCATGCTAGACCAAAGTGCATGAAACACACAGAACAAAAGGACAGTTCTGGAGTAAGGTTCAAACTTGTATGAAACAAACACACAAACAAAACTCTTAACTTTTTGCTTAAAGTCAAACACCTAAATGCATTTGGTCATTAACAAAACTCAGCAGAAATGTTAGTCACAATCATATTTGTTGTGTGATGCGTTTCGGATGTCCCCTCGTTATGAATTTCCTCCCAAAGAAGGTTTCATGCAGTGAAAGCATTCAAGTAACATAGGTATCCAGGCAACAGTGGTCAAGACAACTAGGATACCAAAAACAAAAGACAACCATTTATTTGTTCATCATATATTCCATAAGTCATCCATTCACCCAGAAAGGATTTATATTGCCAATTGATAAGGTGATACATCAGAAGCCCATGCAATAAATGTGTCATTTACAGCATATGTGCACCTATACTATTAGGCACCATGTATTCTATCATTAAGGAATGAAGTTTCACTGCAAAATTTTCTTCGTGTATAACTTATTCTTTTTTCGAGCCAGTCAACCAATCACATCTCAGACAAGCTACTCAGAGAAAGTAGCGCATACTCAACAATTCATGTGCTTATAATGAACTCAAGAAGATTAACAAGGGCCATACCTGCTGACTACGATTCACTACACCCACATAACCAAGTCTTAGCGGGATCACCTTTCCCATTAAGAAATTGCGAGCATCAGTACCTCTGTCCATTATATCCAACTGAACCAATAAATAAATTGATGGTCATGTTCGACAGCAAATAGAAAATATCAACAAACACCCATATAACACAAATATATGAGGAAAAAGTTCATAAAAGCAGACCTTTGTGATGACACCAATAGTCCGGGAACCTGTTAGACAAGAGAGGCATGTCAAATCCAATGTTCAATGTACACTTAACACTCGCATCATAGGCATTGCCTTTCCCTGACAAATGCCCATTTTTCAAAATTGATGCGCAAATGAAAAGATCAATGGTCTAAATCGATTACCATCTGGATCAACAGTCCTTGCCATTTGAAGTGCATCAGAATTTGATAAATCTGCATTTGCTGGTGAAACTGCTAGGATTATGCAAGTCTCGTGCTTGATGTAGGATGTAATCATAGTTCGTATTCTTGACTCAATATCACTTGGTTGGTCACCAACCGGCACTTTGGTTATTCCAGGCAAATCAACCAAAGCAATATTTAAAACATTGGGTGAGAATATCTTCAAACGAATCTGCTTGTCTGAAACTCCCTTATTCCCACCTGCTTCTCTATCTGTTTCAGCCTGCAATATTAAACAGCAAGTTTGGTTTATATATATATACAAAGTATCGCAAACGACAACAGAGATATTAATCAATAAGGGGGACAATAAGGGGGTAAAAAACAATAACTCAAAGCATAGTGACAAGAAGAGACCGCTGTTCATAAAATTTCTTGTCAAGTAGAGATGCATTTCTTGTCAGGAGACCAAATGAAAAGGTGGGCTGATTTTGATATCAAGAAAAAAAATAAGTTTGAGAACTTTTGGTATCCAACAGTCTTGTTTAAAGAACTCAGCGTGGAGAAGAATAGCCTCTAAAACAAGTGCAACCAGGGATAATTTTCTAAGTTTACATGTCCCTGTGCTCATTGTTTATCTGTCAACAAGCAAATCCTATTCTCTCACTCAAATATAAGAAAAACACACAAACTAAAGATAACTTTTTCTCCTGATAACATAAACTTATATTTGGATGTTCAAGAGATTAAACACCATACTACTTGGAAACAATAGCAGTATCTCCAATTGTATACTTAAATGTACAGTTACAAGCACAAATAACTACAGATTTAGAGATTTTAAAGGTAGAACTCGAACGTCCAAGGGTTTTCAATACCAATGAAGAGGGAAGTACGAGAATACAATACCTGGATCTCCCTCCGGATATCCGAGAAATCATAGAACCTCTTGCCAGGCAAGTGAAGAAACTCCCCCCACTCGTCCCCCTCAGCCGCATCGGCCCGACGAGGCCAGTGCACGAGCTGCAGAACCAGCGGCCTCCGTGTGCAAATGTCCGACCCGCGAGGTAAGAAATCACGGCCAACGAGTGCCTCGAGGACGCTTGATTTCCCACTGCTCTGGCTCCCCACAACCGCCACCTGAGGAAGATCGATCGTAGAAGAGCTTCCGAGCTGAGAGAAGATGTCCTGGAGCTTGTTAACGATAGGGATCACTGAGCTTCCAATCGGCCCCGTAGGCGGGAACTGCGCAGGTGATGCGGCGGCGGGCTGCTCCTCCGCCATCACTACCAAATCTCGGGCGCGATCTAGGTTAGGAGAGCCGACGAAAACCCTAGAAAATCAATTGGGGTTTCAGAAGCCCAAGAAGATGAGAGCTCGAGCGCGGTGGCGGAGATGGAAAAAACTCGTGATGGGTTTTTGAGATGTACGTAAAATGACGGGAATACGCTCGATTCACTTATATATATCTTTCCTGCTTGGGAAGGGCAAACGGGGAAAACGAAAAGTAGTGGCTTTCTCCGCAATACCGGGGAACATTGGGCCTCTGGTGGTCGGCGATGGCAGGTGCGAGCGATTTCAACCGCTCAAATGCCTCAAGATCCGAACTTTTCATGTGTATCCGAATGAGCGTCCTGGGTTTGAACAATCGGGGGGACGGCCGTTAGATCACAACCGTACATTGTGATTTTATTTTTATTTAAGTCGATCGGACGGTTGGAGAGAGGTTGGGACGCCAACAATGTAATTATGGTGTACATACAACATAGGTTCAATCATTTGGAAGTTAATTGAGTGGTGATCGTCGTCGAATTAATTGATCGACTAAATAAATGGTGATACTAAAATTGAATTTAAAATAATACGGATAAGCATAATTTGTGTTTAATATCTTTTTTTGAAAAATAAATAACCCATGATTTATTTAAAATATATATATATATATATATATAACCTGAATCGACAAAACATTGAAACAACGATGAAAGTGAAACAACAACTAAAAACATAATAATTAATGTTTAATACAAGTTAGTATATGGATATCTAGAATACCAATTTTATTTGATGGTAGTGATTATAATTTACTTTAGTTAGAAACACTTTTGTTATACAAATAAAAATCTCTTAATATATAATACAACTCAAACATCAAAACTCGAGATACATATTTAAGTGCATTGACTTTTACTTATTATGGCACACATAAATTGTTAGTTATTTTATTATTATAAAATTATTATGACACATTGACACCTTCGCACGATCTTTTAACTATTTAAAGGGAATGTGAAAAATTATAGATTATATTAATTATTGCAGTAATTATAAATGATGATAATTGAGTACTTTTCATCTGAAACAAAATCATTGGGAAGATCTCATCAAAATACGTAAGCACACAGTGAAACTCATGAAGACACCTTCCCCTCTTTGAGCTTTTTTTGAACTGGTGCACCATGGACAATTATGTCCATGTCACGATGGATGTGGAAATTAAGGTGTAAATCCTTCCAATCATAGGAGGACAGGGCTACTTGAAAATTATACTGAATAATATAAAACCAAATAAAATAATATTAAATTAATAAAATAAATTTATTAAAATAACCCAAGGATTTTAAAGTCTTTTAATTAACATTTAACAAGAGTACATGACAAAAAAAAGAGCTCTTTTTTTTTCTCATACAAATTAATTCCATTTATATAGTTCCTGATTTGCAACAACAAAATTTCATTTATGAACAGTCCAATCCAAATGCGCATGTAAACAAACGAGAGAAGCAGTATTTTAAATAAAAACAACTTAATTAATTAAAGCACAAGAAGGCCCACAAATATTATGAAAATAACATAGGGAATAAAATGAGGTGGGTGGTTGAAGGTGATAGCAGTGGAGGAGGACAGAGAAGAAGATGATGAGGTACCATCATCAACCTCATTGGCTGCCAGAGTCTTGATCTTGAGCTTCATTCCTTCTTGGCAGTGGCCCGCTGTACCACAAGCAAAATATCTGTAGCCTGGTTTGCTTAGTTTCACTGTGCTTTTGCCATCATTCATGGAGTTTAGGGCACCACTGACGTCACACTTCTTGTATTCTTTCTCTCCGGCGAACTCCACCACCGTATGTAAACCGGGAGTGTAGGTAAACACTGTTTATATATATACACACACATATATCAAACACATCATTATTGTTTTTGTTCTTATAATAAAAACTAAATAAAAAATGGGATAAATTGGGGGGGGGAAAGGCAACAGTTTGTATATGTAGATAAACAGAGAAAACTAATTAATATTCGATTGAACTAATTTAGATAAAAATATAAATAAATATTTTTTTAATAATATTTTAACCCACATGATTATAAGGTAAAAAAGTAAAATTTTAGAATAAATAATAAATAAATTGATCTAATTTTTTAAAAATGAACAAAAAATCATCACACGAATTGGAAAAAATTTTTTTGAAGAATGCGGTCAAATTATGGCCAACAATCGCTTACTCTATTGACATTGGCACCTGATTATATAAAATATTTAGAGAGTAGGGTTCAAAATCTAATACATACGGGATAAGAGTACATATGTGTTGAATAATTAACTCTATTATATGTATAACCCTGATGACTTGATTATCCATATTTCATCAAAACCATGTTACCAAAATATAAAAAAAAAATGAAAAAAAAAAAAAGGGAAAAGACTCACCAAGTTGGTCTCCAACCTTGAAAGTGGCGGAAGAAGCCCATGAGGTAAAATCAGTGGAAACATCCCAGCCTTGGTCTCCTCCTACCTCATGGTTCTTTGCTAGTGCTCCTCCTCCATTGTTCAACATTAATGCCAACAACAAAACTAGCGCAAGAAGCATGATTCTATTCTTCAACATTTCCATTTCCTAGATCTACTAGCCTACTCTCTCCCTCTCTCTCTCTCTCTCTTTCTCATATATGCTTGTTCAGTTAGGCAGCTTCTGTTCATTATCTTTAACAATCAGCAAAGCTACATGTGTCAATGATCATTATGGTAGGTAAGACATCTATCTAGCTTGCCTTATAATCCAAGTTATATTATTGCTTTTCAAACCTTTTTCATTTTCACTAGCTTGATATTAATGTCTTATTATTATTACTATTATATATTTTATTTTTCATATTGTCCTCTGTTTATTTTTTTTGGGCATGTTAAATAATAATAATAATAATAATAATAATAGTAATAAAGAAACAGTACTTCATTTCAATGTATTATCTTATTTCATTTGGATTATGTTTCAAATATGATCATATTGTTAATTCATAGTCTCCAGTACAAATGTTCGATTCTTATGAAGCAACTCAATGTCAATCTATTGTCGATCGAAAAAACTGATTACTGCATCATAGACCATCTCCTTCGCATTGACTCCCATCACAAAATCAGCATGTGCAAAATCCTTGACATAATGAACAGTTAACTTGTCACCATTGTGAAACTTAAGATCATCAAGTAAGAGCTGAACATCTTTTACATCAGACAGTGAGTCCTTTCCTCCATAGCTTAAAAACAGTGGAAGATTATCAGGTATATTCGATATGTTGTACACCGGAGGTTTAGGCTCTCCATAGCGTTCCAAATTAACAGCTCTATTCTCATAATTGAACCTTGTCAACACACCATCCCTGAAAGCTATATATATTCCAAACAAAACAAAGTATTAATATCTCATAGCTCAATTCAACTCAAAATTAATTTGAAGTTATAATTAATATCCATGCTTACTTTGCGCCAAATGTACCATCGTCTTCGTAGATGTTGATTGCGGTTCATACTTCAGGAAGAGTTCGACAGTGGATCGGTTGAGGCAGCAATTGTGTCCTGATCAATTATATGAATTGCACATGACATATATATATATTCACATGAAAGAATTATTTCTGAATATCTGAGGTTTGATTAATTTTTTTGCAGAAATATGTTTCACCTGTGAAAGATGTCATGAGATCATAGCAATCTACTCCGGGATTATGGCAAAGAGCATTCAGAAACTTTGTTACTGCAGCTCTAATCAATGGAAACAACGTCAAATAATTTAATTAGTTCTCCATGATTTGAGAGATATTTCATATTAATTTCCCGCAATTATTACCCTTTAGGATTGAACTCTGCCATCCCAAGCCAACCAGTTATCTGTTCTCAAGACAAGATCAGAGCATTAGATATACATTAATTGTAACAACATGAATTTATATTATCTGAAGGTTTTGAGTTTTAAAAATTAATTAATTAATTAATTAATTAAATTAAATTAAATTACTTCTCCAACAAAAGCTCTGGCAGCAAGAATTCCAACCGGAGTGGTCATGTGAGTCAAGTAAGCCACTGGGCATAACAGTGCTGCTGATCTTAGTTTGTCCACTAACTTCCACTCAGAGAAAGATGCAAGAGCTGTCAGAGTCCCCTGCATGAATTCAAAGATAGATATTCCATTTATGTTAATTGAATCATTCTTGTGTTTCTCTTTAATTAGAACACAAAGTGTACGTTAATCCTCATTACCAGAGAGTGGCCAACATAGTCCAGCTTTTGGGCTGTGTGACTAAACACAAAATCAAAGGTAGCAGGGAGGTCATACATAACCAGTTCATCCCAAGACCAATCCCAATATGCCTGTTCCCATAAATAAATAGAGTGAATGCGAGAGAGAAAACTTATTTGAAGAATAATTATTTTGAATGAATAAAATAAAGAAGGACTTTGTATAAAGAGAGAATGGCATCCTGACTTTATTTTAATGTAGGAAAATAAAATCGTTCAATATTCATTTCACACCTATATTTTTAAAAAAGTTTAATGAGGTTTTTGTGCTCAATTAGTTTTTTTTTATTTTATTTTCATCCTAAACGGTGACCTTAACTGTATTTTGCCGTGCTATTCGAAACAAATATTTATTTCATTTGCTTTTCAAATAAATACAAAATATTTTTGTAATATTCACAACAACTCAGGTCATGAGAAGCTAATTAATATAGCAAAACTCCATCAGAATAATTTACTTTTTTTTTTCTATATTGACTTTTATGCCAATAGGAGAAAATAGATAAAAAAAATTGATTTTTCATATCATTAATAATACTGAATGAGCGTTAGTTAAATGAAGTGTGAAGGATTATAAGTTCATATTATGAATATACATGATAATAATGGAATTAACAAATTAATTAAAAGAGGAAACTAATTAACGAACCCGGGATGAAGGGTCTAGAGTGACATGGCGGCGACTCCATTTTGTTCCTCTAGTGTTAGCAATCCACACATCAAACCCTCTATCCGCTAACACAAATGCAAGGCACTCTTCAGGTGAGTTTAGTAGCCATGTCATTCCATCCTGCGCGCATGCATGTAAATATCACCGCCCGGCATCCATTAATTAACTATAATATCACAAAAAAATAAATATATATATATATATATGTTTATTAATTTATAACTTGATGACATATATAAATCTACATTCTACCTGTTGATGTTTATATTCTCTATATATATATATTCTCACCATTTTATATATCACTGCAAATTAATGCACATGACATTAGTAATAGCATGCTTAAACAAATAGTAAAAGATTAGATTTTTTTTTTTTTTTTTGGAACTTCAACCTCACTCAATTTATTGGTTTTCTTTCTTCTGCAAAATTGATAAGATGAGATCACCATGGTTGGAAATAAGAATCTCTCTTTCCCCCACACACGTGTGCAAAATCTTACACGTTAAGGCTTCGAAAAGGTATACGCGTTATAAACAGACAGCGATTAAAAGCCCCACGTACGTTCAAGCACAATTGATTCTCAGATGAATTGACATGCATGGATGTGCTACCCCGTTTATATATATAAATGAATTAATTAATTCTATTCTTGTGTACATTCACCTAAAACTAATGAATAATGTACTAAATTAACATCATACCATGAGAATTCCATGTTGTAAGAGCACAGGTTGCCTATTAGCGCCACCAACACCTCCAACTCTACCCTCCGGAATCCTTTGCAAACTCAGAATGTATCCATCTTCAGTTTTCACCTACACACACACACACTATATATATTTAATTAACTGATCATGTGATGTGAGACTATTAATCAATTATAATATATAAATAAACCGACTTGGAACTCTTGACACTTGTAACCGTGAGGAGCGACCGTTGATGCGCATATGCCATCAGTGTCCTGTTCAGATGTGATTGAGGACTGAGTGAGTGAACGAGATGAAGAGAGAAGTGGCGTGAAGAAGGAGAAGGAGAAGGAGAAGGAGAAGGAGAAGGAGAAGAAGACGAAGAAGAGGATGGAGAGGAAGGGCAATGCCATGGCTTAATTATTAAGGGCGCGCGTACAGGTGGTAACAACCAATTGAAGAGAGAAGTGGGAACTCTTTGGTAGTATTTATTGAGGGGATGTGAAGTGTAGTCCTGGGAACGCCCTATTCGCTTTTGTTTTTCTATCTTTTTTTTATTTTTTGGTCTGCATGGTTGGTTTTGTAGTGGATTCCTATACGCGATAATAGTCACAATTAGGGGGGTGTCTTAAAGTGAGGGCCCTCGTTGTCCCATGCTTGGGACTTGATGCGCTGACGCGGTTCTTTGTTCCTTCTTCTTCTTTCTCTTTCCCCCAAGTCTTCGCTTCTACCGACTATATTTTGGGTATATGTGAGAAACGGGTTTTAGGTTTTCCTCTGTAGGGATTTTTTTTTAAGCGCTTCTAATTTTTATTGAATTATATACATTTTATTAAAAGTATTAGATATTTATGCTATGTAAAAATAATAAACAAATAACCAAAGAGCTTGTAGCCCAGTGGTACCTCTGAACCGCGCTTCCCCATTCCAAAAATGTGAGGAAAATGTAGACAAATACATCTACATCTCACCCCCACACATTTTTTATTATTATTTGATTTTAACTATGAGAATTGAATCCTCTTTTGTTTTTCTCATTTTATTTTCATGAAAATCAAGTGTTTCATCGTTGACGCGTTTGAACTAATCCTTAAAACCATACGGTGGTGGGTTAATGCTACTGTAAGATGGAGTTCACATCATGCAACTAGGTAAAGGGTTACCATTGCATGAGAACCAATTAAAGTCAAAAAAGGAACAAAAGTTGAAGTTCTAAAGCTGGCTAGCTATAAGCCTATAACTAATGATATATACCTAACTGATTATATATGGTACTCACTATGATCATGTAATTATAAAATGTGATCATAACTTGTAAGATGAGAACCATACCTGAAGAGGAACATATATATATATATATATATATAAACTACTGGTGGCTCCATAACTCCATAACTCCATATATACAAGCAAGACTTGGGAGGTTGCTGGCTGGTGATGGCGCCTGTGTCATCAGACCCATAATTGAGTTATATCGGAAAATTATCTAATAGTGCATACAGTCTTAGGGATGACTCCGTGGCCCAATGGATAAGGCGCTGGTCTACGGAACCAGAGATTCTGGGTTCGATCCCCAGCGGAGTCGCTTTATTTTCTGTGTTTTCTTCAATAAGTAATTTATTTTTTCACTTATTTCCTTTTGTTATCATTTCATCCATCAAGAGGTCTTCAAATTTTTTTTTTTTAATATAAACCTTATCTCATTTAATTGATTTATGATAATATTAGAGCCCCGAAATCTCTTGGTCCACACACAATTTATGATTTTTTAAGTTATACTTAAAACTTGTAGTTATTATTTTATCCACCTATAGGTAAAATTTTATTTATTTTTATAAATATGAGATTTATTTAATCTAATTGACTTATGATAATATTAAATTATATCAAATTTATCTAATCCTCAAAGCTATGGTCCATAGTTTTTTCTTTATATAATTTATTGCTTAATATAAAATAATTGAAAAAAATTATAATTTTGTTTAGGGTTCTATTTTTACTAAAATCGGCCCTGCGTTCTTGATTATGTTTTACAAGTTTATTTTTTTATTATTTTTTATTTTTCGGCAAAGTTGCAACTATAGATCCAAGTGTAAAAAAATAAAAAAATAAAAAAAAATAAGCAATTACAAATATAGATGCAATTGTCAACAGAACACAAGCAATCCATTGTCCTTCATGCAGTTTATTATCCAACCCAAAGATCATCATGCTAACATTATAAGCTTTGGTCTATGTCCTTTGACAGGATGACCTGATCAATCATACTGTTGCCTCTCCCTTTTTTTTAAAAAATAAAATCATTCATATGTTGAATAAAAGATTTTTTTTTTTTAGTTTTCATTCAATTTCGTATAATAAGGAATTGGAAAGAAAAGGACATCCCACCGCTTGGTGTCCATGCGTCACTTGGCCACATTAGTCTTAAAAAAAACTCTAAATTTGTGCCATAAATGCTCTAGTTTTTATTGTCTACTATTGTAGTCATGTGTATTGTAATCTTTGTTGTTGCTTTTGCTATTTGATTTTTTTAATAAATTTACGATTTATTCATTTTAATGTAAACAAAGCAGATGCTCTAATTTTTAATAATCAAATATCATGTTAATTTTTTTGTGCGGTACAGAAATCAAATCTTGATATATCAATCCTTAAGGAAAAAAAAAAGACGTGCATAAAAATTAGATCTACTTAATTCTGAGTGAAAACAATTAAATTTGATTAAGTAAAAATCATAAAAAATAGATTTGGTTTCAAAAATATTTTACTGACAATAAAAAAAAAAAAGAGAAGATACATTAATTTTTTGTGCATGAACTTGCGAAGGTGGATAGAAAATAACAAAAATAAACAAAATAACTGTCAAATGAGTTATTATTTTAGAGGTGCGTTGATTTTCGTCACACGCTTTTCATTAGGGTGTATTGATAATTCGTGAGACCTCATAGTTAGTTTTACGTTAAGTTCAATTGTAAATTCAAATACATCAAGATTAAGATAACGTGATAGTTCAAATTACATTGGGGTTTTCGAATTTATCCAAACATGCATGGGAATCGTTTTACAGATAAATACATACACATATATATATATATAGATATATATATATTTGTAAATGTTGTAATAAATTATATATTTTTTCAAAAATCAAACTGGAAGGAAGCGCCTGAACATATACTACAAAAAAAAAAGGAGCAAAAAAAAAAAAAACTTTTGAAAATAATACAGACCCAGAAGCTTCCATTCTTCTAGAGAGATGATTTTCTAAAAAAAAAAAAAAAAACAGGGAGCGCGCGGGAACATGGTTTACAACCGCCAGTTTTTTTTTTTAACAATGCGGTTGCTGTCTGACTCACTGACTTCCACGTGTTCGGTCACGATCGTTCCGTGCCCTAATCTCTCTTAAGTCCCCAAAAAAGCCAAATACTACCACCTCCGTCACGAATCACGATCTCAAATTAATTTCGAATCCTTCTCTCTATCTCCTTCTTCGCGCAATTGATCGGCAAATACTAGAATGATGGCCTCGTCGACGCTTATCTGCGATACGCCGCAGTGGAAGGACCTCAAGGTATCGTCTTCTGATCAATTGTTCCTGAAATCAGCTTGCTCTTTTTGTTTTTCCCCTCAATCCTTTGTTGTTTGTTGTTCGTGCAGGCCCATGTCGAGGATATCAAGAAGACGCACCTTCGCGATCTCATGAGTGACTCCGATCGCTGCAAGTCCTTCATCACGTAAGCCATTGTTTGTTTCTGTGTTTTTTTGGGTGTTCTCTTTGCTGATGGTATTGGACTTCAGTGAGTTTGATGGGATCATATTGGATTATTCTCGGCAACGAGCGATTTGGGCCACTGTGGACAAGCTTTTCCAGCTCGCAGAGGTAAAAAATTGTATTTTTTTCCTCGTTTTTTTTTTTTAGCTTATTACTTCTTCTCTGGCGGTGAGCTGACATTCTTTTGATGCAGGCAGCTCGTCTTAAGGAAAAGATTGACAGTATGTATAATGGAGAGAAGGTATGTTGCATGTTGAAGTCGGTGTTTGTTGAGCTTTGTGATATGTTGTTCTTGTTCTTTTGCGTTTTACTGGATGCTTTTGCTTTTAATTTGTGTATTTGTTCTTTAAGTGGGAGGTGAATGCTTTTGCTATACAGATTATATTGGTTTCTGTTCTTTTGAAAGTATGGTAGCATATGTTCTTTTGTGCTGGGAGGAAATTCTAATTTGGGGAATCATGGCAAAACACTTAACGTTAATCCATTGACATTCTTCAAGAAAAGTTTCTCTTTTGATTTTATTATTTGTTCGGCGTTTTGGAATCTCTGAGACTGTTAGACATCATGTTTGAATGAGACTGACTTTTATTGTAGTAGAGAGTAATTTTCTTATTCTTAATCTGGAATTAGGCTTACTAACCCTGTGTCTACTTCATTTCGTTTGATTTTATATAAGAATATGTTGCATTTGTTGGGCGAGAGTTGTCTTTGCCAGGGGCATTTAATTGTTGTAATGCTTAACATGAGTCACAGATAAACAGCACAGAGAATAGGTCTGTATTGCATGTAGCTCTTCGAGCTGCAAGAGATAAGGTCATCCAAAGTGATGGAAAGAATGTGGTACTTGATGTTTGGCATGTCCTAGACCAAATAAAGGAGTTCTCAGAGAGAATTCGAAATGGTTTTTGGGTAAGAAGGTGACATAAATTACTTGTTCCCTGCCTATTGTGTTGAAACTTAATGCTTAGTGGTGACCTTGCAGGTTGGAGCAACAGGGAAGGCATTGAGAGATGTTGTGGCAGTGGGCATTGGGGGTAGTTTTTTAGGACCATTGTTTGTGCATACTGCTCTTCAGACTGGTAAGTCCATTATTGCACTATGTCTCCTGTCCATTACCTACTCTGTGCGGTGTTCCTCAAGCTAAATTTACATTACTTTGGTTTGTTTGGAAGTGACATGTTTCCATGCTTTATGATTTTTAACATGAACATTCTCAGATCCTGAGGCAGCAGAATGTGCTAAAGGGCGTCAATTGCGATTGTAAGTACGTGCATTTGCCATTTGGATTATTGCATCCATATGTAGGAAATTGGAAATTTACAATATACATATGTATATATATATGTATACCATACACACACACACACACACACATATACATATATACATATACAGACACACACCCCCCTCCTCCTGTTTATTAGGTGGAATATTTTGGTCTGTTTTTTTTTTTTTGTTTTTAAATCTTTCCTTTTGGAGGGAGAAGGATGTTTTGATCTTGGTATATCGAGTCTTTTGGCTCTAGATAGTGTAATGTGGAAGGTATATGTTGTTGTTGCTGTTAGGGATATGTTGTTAATGGGATTGCTATCCTGTATTGAAATGATATGTACACATATTCAACTGCCATTTTTAAAACTTATACAATCATAGAACTTAATTTTAATCTTTTGTTTTTTGATGTGAAAAAATTAATATTGGGTTTATGTATAGGTTTTAAAAATGGAGGAACTGTAGTATTTGGAAAATAAATCATACATTTCTTTTCTTTTATGCCATTTTCCTTTTAGAATGTGTTGAACATATTTAGTATGGTATTGGAACTTCAGTCAGCAATGTGCTTACTGCATTATTCCATGATAGTGATGATATTCTAGTTCCATTCTCTGACATTTGCATCATGCCATAAACTTCTATGTTATTTATTTTTGTAAATCGTATTTCACTGATGTTTTGTCGGAGTTTGTCAGAAAAAAATTGGATTTGTAGTTACATGGACTTGGCATTACATGGATTTTGAAATTTGGATTATTATTGGTTGGGAAGATCTGCAAATTTAGATTTAGAGAGTTCTGTTTGTTTAAAAATATGGAAAATAAGCTGATGAGGAAGAGGATGAAAATTTGAAGAATATCTGATGGAAAACATAAAGGAAAAGGACCCAGAGCCAGAGGTCCTTGGTAATTTTCAAGGAACCTCTGAGTCCCTACAAGTTTTTTGCTGCACAGTAAGTTCCTGGGCATTTAACAAAGCACCCTCCTTTTTTTTGGACAGTACTATTTTACCCCTAATTTAATTTATTTTGTTGTTGTTGTAGGGTTAGGCAAACTTACCTGGCTATGGGGAGCTTGCACAGGTTTGGGCCAAGCCTGCATGGCCACAGGAAGCTCACCTAGCCCCATGGGCTTGCCTCTAAATGGCAGCACTTGTTGGGTCTTGGTGAGCTTGCTTCAGCCATGGGCGTGCTAGGGGAACTAGTCAGGGTAGGGGTGAACTTCCTCGGCTGTGGGAAGCTTTCCTGGCCTTGTGGCCACAGAGGACAAACTCCCTTGGTCATAGGCAGCCGTTTTATTACCGGCAAGGCATGCGGGCCCTCAAAAGGGCTAGAGGCCTGGGGCGAGCTCCCTTGGTCATGTGGAGCTTGCCCATGACTGGAGCATGCTAGCTCCTGTCCCTTTGAGCCTCTGTGTGGCTTGTCGGGGTAGGGAAAGCTCCCTTTCAAGGTGTACTCACGTGTTCCTTGTCTGGGAAAAGGCGATCTCGCTTAGCCTTACCAAGCTGTTGTGAGGTGGGGCTGTCATGGGGTGAGGTTGTTGGTGAAGGAGGAGAAAGATATGAGTAGAAGTTTAATTCAAAATTTTTTTTTTTGAAAATTTAAATTTCCAGGGACTTATATGTCAGTCTACTTTTTAAAAAGGCTGTCTGATCATATGCAGCTCTGTCAAGCATTGTGAGTCTCTTCTTCAAAATGTAATCAAAATTTTGACTTACACTCATTTTTGGCATAATTAAAATCAGGACTTCAAACATTGTTCGGAAACTGTCTAGTATTTCCAAATGCCATGCCTTATTTATAAATATACTAAATAGCATTTTATGCTTGCGAATACCTGAAACTTTCCTTTTCATGTTGGTGATTGTAACTAAGATTTAATTATCTCTATTTAGTTTGTGCAATCTATAATAAAGACTTTTCTTCTTCAGTCTTGCAAATGTTGATCCAATTGACGTTGCTCGAAGCATTACCGGATTGAATCCTGAAACCACCCTGGGTAGAATGAAGTTTAAATTTCAGTTTGCCATTTGTAAATTCTTGTCTCAATTTAATTTCTGTCATGACCTGTTTTGTTCTTTTCTCTTTCTGTCATCTGTCCAGTTGTGGTTGTTTCAAAGACCTTTACGACTGCTGAAACTATGCTGAATGCAAGAACGCTCAGAGAATGGATTTCAGGTGCTCTTGGGTACGAGTGTCTTGACTACATTGTTGTGTGTTTGTATTATTTGTATTGAGGCTAATGCAATTCTACGAATCTAGGTATTATGTACAGGATGGAATATTTTGGTTTATGTTATTCTCAATGCCGAATGAAAATACTTTTGTCACCATTTATTGTCTCTGAGTACCTTATAATTCCATATTTTACCGTTTGTCCCTTTCATCCTTTTGTTTTGATCATCTAGCATTACAAGTGTATCACTAAATTTGAAGCATAATTAACTGGCTTTCCATCATGGTTTGGTTTTAATTATGGTCTGCAGCAATTTTTGCTTCTTTGTTTTCAATACATTAGAGAAGATGATACTACACATTGTTTGAGGTCAAATTCTAGTTACACTATTGTAGGATAGTAGTTTGTTTGTGTCATATTTTTTGGTTCTCATTTCAGGCACCATGCTGTTGCAAAGCATATGGTAGCTGTCAGTACAAATCTTACGGTATTTTATATTTCAATCCCTGCTTCCTATATTGATGTTATGCACAATTGGCTTCTGGTTGATGCATATGCACACATGATTACGCTTAAGCACCATTTCATCATTTATGTTTGAGAATAATTTTATAACAATAATAATAATAATAATTTTGCATTCTTTTTTCTCCATGAAAGGTGAACACTTTTTTGTTTGTATTCATTTTATATGTCATCCATGTTTCATGGATTTTAGTAGCCACGCTTCCCACGTCGGTTTTATTTACTATTTCCTGTTGTTGATGCATATGCTCATGTTTTAACTGTTAAGGTATGGGCACTGTTCCTTTTTTATTGTTTGGAATACAATTTTGAAATCATCAAATTGAGGATTTGTTGTCCAGATGAAAATGTAATATTTTTATTTCTATTTCTTTTTTCCTTCATTTGTATGTTTCACTGATTTTAGTGGCAGTTGGCTGTAATTCATGTCATTCAAATTTTAAGAGATTTTTATATGTTAATTGAGTTTGCACTCTGAGCTTTATTATGCTCTTGTAATGATTACACTCAATTATCTTTTCATGCTTTTTTAAACAACAGATTGTGAAATAGCCTGTTGAATTGATGTCCATGGCCAATACACTGATAGTTGTGGATTCTAACAAAGTGTGGTTTATTGTAAAGTATCCTGTTTCTAGTTATCTGATGGAACCTAGAGTTTGGAATTTCCAGTTTTTATGCATAGTGATGATGAATATAGCTAGTGATTCTCATATTTCATCATGTTATGTTTTTTATTTTTACATTGCTCATTACGGAAATTTTATTATTCATCATCTTTTATCTACATCAAATATCAAGTTGACCTCATCATCTATGCAGCTCGTAAAGGAGTTTGGTATTGACCCTGCTAATGCTTTTGCATTCTGGGACTGGGTAGGAGGCCGTTATAGTGGTGAATATACTCATCCCCTATCTTCTTGTCATCCTTTAAATTTTGGAACAACCTAGTGGCATTAATAGTACTGAATATCTTCTTACAGTTTGCAGCGCTGTTGGTGTGTTACCTTTGTCTCTCCAGTATGGTTTTCCAGTTGTCCAGAAGTATGATTCCATATTTTAATGAACTTTTTACATTAGTGTTTCAAACCTGGGAAGTATATAAATGTTCTTATTTGTAGTTTTTGCAAGTGGACATAGTTTTACCATCAATACTAAGTTGCTAACTAGAGTTAACCAATCAGAATAAAAGTGATTGGATGTTTGATCTACCAGATGAAGTAATACATTCATCGTAGCATTTATTGAACAATATCAGTGAATTGTACACTTCCTTTAGGTTGGTAATATGCTTGTACCTCCAGAAACATACTGACCAAGAATGGAGTTCTATTATGACTTTGGCAAGACACTGAATGTGGAATGGAGTTTTAATGCTTTATAGAGTATTCGTCTTTTGTATAGTTGGATATTTTATATCCTAGGATTTATAACATAACTGCACCTTTCATATGTGTTTTATTCTGCAAATCGTGGAGGCCACTGGATTAGGAGATTTGATAGCTCATAAGTACCCTAGGATTTATATGGTCTTTGAGTCCCATGTTCGCATATGTCATGGTAGGTGAAGATGTCTTTTGGACAGTTGGATATATTATATTCTACCAGCATTTTTCATGTTTCTTTTAATCTTGAAATTGTGGAGGTTATTGGAGGAGGCCTCATATTTCATAGGTACCTTAGTACTCATCTCTCTTATGTTCCATGTTCACTTATGTCACGGTTTGTTAAATGCATTGGCTTATTCACAAGCTTCGCATGATTTCTTATCAAATATCATGCAGAGTTGTTTTGTGAAAAGTCTTGCTCATTGAACAAGTGAACTCAACAGATAAGATTAAGATCAGTTTTTATGGTCTTATTTTATACGCTTGCTCATTATGAACACATATTCAATATGAGCACATTACATTTTGATCTTGTGTGAAATTTAGCGTTCTCCTTGGCCTAGGATTTTTCTGTCTATGCTATGATAGCTAGAACAATATCCAAAACCCATTTTCCTCTAATTCTTCCATTGACATATATTATTTTATATCTGGACATAGATATTACTAATTACATTTTCCATTTTCCAACTAATTTTTAAAT
This sequence comes from Dioscorea dumetorum, assembly GCA_902712375.1. Lineage (NCBI taxonomy): Eukaryota > Viridiplantae > Streptophyta > Magnoliopsida > Dioscoreales > Dioscoreaceae > Dioscorea > Dioscorea dumetorum. The sequence goes on along the minus strand of CACTHL010000823.1, from coordinate 53,159 downwards.
CTTTTAGATTTCTCCATGGAGCTGAGAGCATTGATGATCATTTTCATTCCACTCCATTTGAGAAAAATATTCCTGTAAGTGGGTATTTTACCATCTATGTCACCTAGGGTGAAATTATTAACAACAGGTGCATTTTTTTTCTTGTTGACCAGGTACTTTTAGGTTTATTGAGTGTATGGAATGTTTCATTTCTTGGGTATCCTGCAAGGGTAAGTGATTGCACTTTGTTTGGTAGTTTTTTCTCCATGCATTAGAATCTTCTTTGTTTAGTTCAAAATCTGCTATCGTGCCTTTTCTAACTATTGAATTTGCATACATGCGTTCAGGCTATATTACCTTACTCTCAAGCACTGGAGAAATTTGCGCCGCATATCCAACAGGTGTCTATTTGATTATTTTAATTGGTTGAAATTTTAAATGTCTGGTTCTGCTAGACTCCTAATCTTTTATTGGTGCTATTTTTCACCCCAGGTTAGTATGGAGAGTAATGGGAAGGGTGTTTCTATTGATGGCATCCCTCTTCCCTTTGAGACTGGTGAAATTGATTTTGGAGAACCTGGAACGAATGGTCAGCATAGCTTCTATCAGCTTATTCACCAGGTTAGGCACCCTTTCAAGGGCAACAAACATCCAATGTTGAATCATTATTGTTAAACATGGCCTTATTGGCTGAATGGCGCTACCAACTTCTCTAATTATAGGCTTATTAATGTTTTCACCGCTTTGGTGAGCTCTAGCTTTTGGATTTGGAAGAATTTCTTGACTACTTTTCATCCTGATTCCCGGCTTATCCGTTATTTACGAGGCTTTTGCTTACCATCTAGTATTTCTGATTGTGTTCTGTACAGAACTGAAAAACTTGGCTTTCTGAATTATTACTTCATCAGGGTGGTCTTCTTGGATTATCTATTTGGATATGAACAAATGTGAAGTGAAAAATGTAAACTAAGCAAACACAAAGAGATTGAGAGAGGTTTTGAGATGGATGCAATTAATTCTTCTTGCTCATAGAAAAAATGCTTGTTAAGTTTGAATTGTGACAAATATGTAATAATAGTCCTTCTTCGGAAAAAGAATGTGAGCTTATAGATGTATAACTCAGCTTGTCAAGCAATTTGTTTGATTTTGTGTTTGACAAAATAGGGGATGAACTAAGGTGGATTGGAATAAATATATCCCCTTTTTACGCCTGCCTTATTCTTATTTTAGACCAGACTTGGCCAAGTTCTCAATCAACGTTTTGGTAGATAAACAGGGAATAAAGGTCTAGGGTGTATACCTCATTTAAAATATTTCAGAAGCTAATCTAGATTTTGGCAGAAGAGTTTTTGTATCCTGATTTTGCTTTGATGACTACCTTCTTGATATATATTTGGTCATTTGTGCTTGATCAACTTACTGATATGCATATTTTCCTACAATCTGCAAAACATCTCAAAATTATTCTTTACTTCTACCACTTTAATCTAGTTCTTTGGTGGTTAATGCTTCTATGTTGTTTGTCTCCTTGTGTTCATTTAGTTTGTTTTTCATTTTTACTGCAAATGTTATAATCAAATTTTCATTACTTTCCGGTTTTCTGTTGAAGATCATTGTTTGAGGAATGAAATTCTTGTGACCAACAGGGAAGGATTATTCCTTGTGATTTCATTGGTGTCATGAAGAGCCAGCACCCAATTTACTTGAAAGGTATATGCAGAAGTGGTTTGGTGAATAAACTATCTGATCTGATAATTTGATGTTTCTTTCTATTTTGCATCAATCTTGCAGGTGAGGCGGTGAGCAATCATGATGAGCTTATGTCTAATTTCTTTGCGCAACCAGATGCTCTTGCCTATGGAAAGGTAGAACCTGTACATAATTCTCAATTTCCTGATGGATGTGTTTGATTGAGCATCTTTTAAAAATTGCTATTGTCCAGACTGCTGAACAACTGCTTAATGAGAAAGTCCCTAACCATCTTATTCCTCACAAGGTGATGTATTACTTAGATCTTCTGTTGTCTTGTACTCTAAAAGTCACCTGTGAAACTTTTTAAGACGGAGGTATTCAATTTTCAGACATTTTTGGGTAATCGACCGTCATTGAGTCTTCTACTACCTTCATTGAATGCTTACAACATCGGACAGGTTTGTGCAAATTTTTATCAAAAAATCCTTGACAAGTATTTCAACATTTTATCCTTCTTCTATGTCTGTAAAACAAATTGGTTATTTATCTTATTGCCAATAATTCATGTCTTATTATTTGCTTGTCCATCAAAACGCCTGTTTCTTGCTAAAAATATTATAAAGAATGAACTCATTCAATTGTTAAAATTGCAGTAGTCATTGATTAGATTATTGAAAATATTGAGTTTGAGGGAGTGCTTGAACACAGATGATAACATTTGACTTGATAGTTTGTTTACCTGCTTCCTTTCCTGGTTCTTGTACTCGAGCGATCTCAGTGGTCCTAATTATCTAGCTGAAGTAAAAATTCGTTGTTGAATATTAAATCATGTTATGGTGTTGTAGCAGATTCAGTAAGGTATTGAATAAGGGATGGCCTATTGAAAGGAATTATTGGAATGCTCCTTTTAGATCGTATGGGCATTTAGTATAGAGTAACCACATAGGCGTGGTTTTCAGTTGAAGAATAAGGAGATGTGTTGATACAAGCTAACTTATTATTCATGGCAACAGGAAGAAAGGTTCATCAGGATACAACTGATGAGCAAATATGTTTTTTCTAGAAAGTGCCCAGATTGCTGATGTGAGAAACTATATTTCTGGATTTTATGAATTTGGAGCATTCAGTTAAAATGTTAGATAAGAACTATCTTGCTTTGAAACCTTAGTACTTTTAAGATAAATGGTTGGGCAAACTGTTGGATCTTTTGTACCCATGTGGCTTGCATAGGAAAACAGCATGTGATATGCCGAAGGACAAATAAAGTTGATATAATTTTCAGGTAATGTGGGTTTATGACTTCCAGTAAACGATATTGCAATAGACTCCAATTAATTAGCCAAATGTAATATGAGAAAGTTTTTTTTGCCTGCAGGATATCCATTCTTATCATTGTTTATTCCAATCTAAATGATGCATAAGGTTTGATTTGCATTTGTGCTTTGAGTGCTTGAATTTTAGGCTTGGAGGAAAGGGAAAATGCTTGGGGCTGTTGAGCCTTATATTTCTTTGCTTTTGATGACGGAGTCTTCAGTGAGAATATTTGGCTTGGAGTTTCTGCATTTCAGGGTTTCATATCTTTAATGAGATAAGTCTAGCAATCATGTTTGATTAAGAGGTTTTTATGGGAAGACATGGTTTTTGTGGACCATGCATACCCTTGTAATCATGGAAATCATGAAGAAAATGGCTGGTAAAGCAAGTTAAAGAGGGTACTGTTGATTTGCTTGTCATCTTCTTTTCTCTTTCTTTTAAGCAGGGTGTGGGATGTTGGTTTTGGTCAAAAGTCTTTTCCAAAGAGGAACCTGAATATTTAATTAATGATAAATTGTTGAAAGAGAACATCATTTAGTCAGCGCGATTTTAACTTGCCCCTTGTTTGGATGGAGCTAAGTCTAATTCTGATGAGTAGTATTTTATTCCATTTCATTTTTAATTTGGATCAAGATGAGGTAACTTAATAGAGTTAATTTAACGTTTTAATCCTAACCAGATGTGTTTAGCTTTATAAGAGTAAAATCATGATGAGAGTATGAATCATCAATCTTTTGAGCAAATCATACTATCTTGAATTGACTAGATTCCTAACTCAATTTAATTAGTCATATGTCACTTTCCCCCTTATTTTGGAAACATTCAACAAAGACAAGTTCCAAGCAAAAATAACCCATGGTCTACAATCAACATATCCTTCTCTATAACCTAGAATAATTTGTTAAATGATCAGAGATTGATATATGTCCTGATCGCTACAGTACCAGCAAGTAAATTTGATCAACCTAGTATGACAATCTTCTGTAAAAAGTCTCATGGAGCAGATAAGGACTAGTCTTATTGTGATTGTGTAAGGCACTAGTTTATGTGCTACCAGTCAACTTAGCTTTTACAATCATGCAATACCATCTGAGTGATATAGTCAAAATGTTTGTGAATTATTTATCATCTTTGTGGCTAAATGTTCCTTCCAAATGCTGTTGTGGTTTTCTTTTCAATGATCTGCTTATATTTCTAATTATTTGCGATTGTGATCTCCAGCTCCTGGCAATATATGAGCACAGAATTGCTGTTGAAGGTTTTGTATGGGGGATCAATTCCTTTGATCAATGGGGAGTGGAGTTGGGGAAGGTTTGTCAAGAGTTCCTCTTTTAAATATTTCTGTTGCGATTTATCTTATAGGACTCTTGTTTTCAGTTATTTTTCTTGTTTTGTCTCAGTCTCTATAATAGTTTCCTTATCGTTTTTTGCTTTTATGTGTGATGCCAGTCCCTGGCTTCTCAAGTTAGGAAGCAACTGCATCTCTCTCGCACAAAAGGTGCACCTGTTGAGGGCTTTAACACCAGCACTACTACCTTGCTTTCCAGATATCTTGAGGTATGTTATCTGCTAGAAATGAAATAAAATATAATTACTTGGCAGCTGACTAGATGCTAAAAACATTGTCTAAATAACAGTCTGTTTGGGTGTCTAGACAAAATTTTATGAATATAATTGTGGTTATGGAGATATAATTCCATTTGGACTGGAACCTTACATTTTTTACTTGGATGAAATGAAATGTTTCTTTTCCACAGGCGGAAACAGGAATTATTTCTGAGCAGACTCAACTACCAAAACTTTGATGTACCAAACCACCATGAGTGAAAAATAACCTCACGGTCCGGTTTTTTTTCAGTTACAATGGTAATTATGTCTCTGTTTTATTAAGTGGTCAAAGCTGTAGCAATGGCCTTTCTTCCTCCATAAAAACCATGCTGGAAATATGTTTCCAGCTTTCAAATCTCTAAATAAAATCCATCGTGAATTTCAATGCGCCATGAACTTGCATTTCTGTCACAGAAGCAAATGCCATGGTAAATTTGTAATGACTTGAATGCTGAAGGAAATTGTGATAATTGTTTTTTTTTCATTATGTCCTGGAAGTCTTGGCTGTTCCAGGTGGTTGTCCATGAATATGGAAAAGAGCATTTGCTTGTTGAGCCATCCGTGGTTATGTGATGTTGATTTCATTATATATATATATATATTATTTTTTATATAATGTATACGAGACTTATCTTGTGCTTTTAGTTAATTGCAAGATCTTGTGCTGGGGCGATGATTTTCGGTTAAGTTCACTTGGAACATGGCTGCAGACCCATATTGGGGTTTCTGTTCTTGGTCTCCGTCTTTTTGATCTGGGTTATTTGCGGAGGAATGGTGATGGTGGCCGTACGTTGCACATACCCATTCACGTAGGAGGAGCATTTGGGCTTTTATGGATTTCCTAATGCTGTGTTCTCTCGTTTGGCAAAACCCCAACCAACGTATGTTATCTTATGACCCAAATAGATTGAATGATTCAACCTCGCCACTTTAGGAATAACAAGGATTTGGTTTCGTAATATATTTTTTTTTATTGTGGTTTAAATGCGAGTATCACGGCAAGAAATCATGAAAAAAAAAACGATAAATACAATAAAATAAACTATCATAATAAACCAGAAATCTTATGTTAATGCACATGATATGAGCAAGGAACTCGTTGATCTTATTTTTAATTTTATTTTGTATTGTCATTGTCGTCGGAAAGTTCCAAAGTAGATGGCAAATGTCATCCGTCCACCAATTGAAACTCGAAAAATATGCAGTAGCTCGTCAAAACCAATGTAAGCTTGCTCAATTAAACAACAAGACCAAATATTACGTGATTTAATAACATTCAATGTGACGACCATGAGGCATTTCCTTCATTTACAAGTTCAACAGTAGAGTAGAGTAGAGTAGAGTAAATGACACATTTATGGAATTTGATAACTTATTCAGTAGAGTTAATATATGGAGCAGTCTATAGATCGATCAGTGGGGCACCATTAACGCAGATGATAAAGTAGTTAGACTTAGTAAATCATTTTTCCATTTTATTATTTTTGTTGACTTATTAACACTTCCCCGGAGGATTGGATTTGGCGGCATTGGCCAACCAACCGACCAATACTGGTGCTGATCTCGAGGCATACGTCCTCCATCGAACCCATGCCCCATTCCCAGACCACCATTCACCAATCTATATGGGCGTCATCGAGCGACCACAACTCTAATGAGCCAAGAGCCGAACGTGACCAGAATGGTACGCTACTCCCTCCGTGACCACACCTTATGCCGTGACCGATGCGTGGCAACAATCTATTGGTCAGAAGAAAAGCCACGTGTTGGATGACGTGTGCGCTATCCTTCGCCAGCGCCGGTACAAACTTCCCTCATGGGTACATAAATCCCGGCGGAGGGAGGGTCGGATCGCTGAGCAAGTGGGTCGGTTTGCAGATCTCTGGGAATGCTCAAGGGTTGCTCCACTGCCGGCGCCACCGGCCTTGCCGGCGCGGCGGTTGTTGTGCCGCCGTCGAGGGCCCAATGCCGTCGGTTCTCGCCGTTGGCGGCGAGAGATGGGCCGCGGAGGTTGATCGCGGTGCGATGCTCCCTCGAGGGCTCGGTGGCGGTGTCGGCGGCGCTGGAGACGGTGGTCGGAGAGGGCAAGGGATTGGCGGAGAAGCTGAGACTTGGAAGGCTTGTAGAGGATGGCTTGTCGTATAAGGAGAGCTTCATCGTCAGATGTTATGAGGTCGGCATCAATAAGACTGCGACCGTTGAGACCATTGCCAATCTCCTCCAGGTCTTCCTTTTTCTTTTGCTGAATGTTGAGTTTAGTTGTTTTTTCTTGGTTTTTCCTGGGTTTGTGTGATGGATTTGCTTTGTTTTCGACTTTAGTATATTAGATTTGTGTTATTGTGTGGATTTGAATGTTTTTGCTTGGTGGAGGTGGTGGGTAGCTTGCGATTCTGTTTGTGGTTGTGTTTCGGAAAGGGTTCTCCTTTTGTTTAGATGGATTTGATGCCTGCTGTTGGAATTTGCATTGATGAGGTAAAGTGATTTTTTTTTAGATTTGCATTTTTGTATCGGATTTTAAATGTTTCAACTTTCCTTGGATTTCGATGGTTTTGAAATGGAGAGCTCTTTACATTGGAAATTACTTAGCCTTTGGAAGAGTTTTAAATGTTTTAACTTGCTTTTTGAACTTGATCTGGTAATGGGCATGGGATCATAAGTGCCATAGCCCCTTCATAACTTGTGGTTGCTGCAGGGATTTGAATATCAGCCGTGTCCTAGTTGTGTTTGAACCAGTTCTTGGAGTGGATTTATTAGTTGGAACAGTGGTCTGAAATAAATTTACACTTTGAGCACACATTTTGTCCAACATGCGTTTTTCGTCTTTTCTTATTGTAGAATGCATTCCAATTGATTGCTTTTCTTTCTTTTTTTTTTTTTTGGGTTTATTGCAAATGAACTGAAGAAACATTTTAGTAGTTATACTATTACAAAGCATCAACATCTATATTTTAGTTATGAAATCCCCATACAGGAAGTTGGCTGCAACCATGCACAGAGTGTTGGATTCTCTACTGATGGTTTTGCCACCACCAACACCATGAGAGAGCTTCGCCTTATTTGGGTGACATCTCGTATGCATATAGAGATATACAAGTATCCTGCCTGGTCGGTAATGAGTGTAAATATCTAGCTATCTTCCCATAATCTTCTCTTTCTAATGTTGTTGAGCACATTATATCAGGGGTGACTTTGTGGAGATCGAAACTTGGTGCCAAGGAGAAGGGAGGATTGGCACTCGGAGAGATTGGATTATCAAGGATTTAGCTACGGGTACTGTTATTGGTAGAGCTACCAGGTAGGACCTCACATTGTTTACTTGTTTACTAGTTTACCAGTTTATTTTGCAATTTAATGGATGACTGTAATTTGGGTTCATGCAAAGTTCATAGCACTTTTCCAGACCCCATATGATTGCTTGTTTTGATCTGGATGGTGTTGATGTTGAAGTTGATCATCAAGGATGTCCATGTTTATATTTATATATCATTGATGGGACAAGTATAAAGTCTTGTACATATGATATATGTAAAGGCAAACTTGATCGTGAGGAGAGCATGGATTAGATTTTGGTTTCAGTTTTGTCTGGGCTGAAATTTGACCAGAACAACTCTTTCCTGTCATGGTTTTGGCTTTGGTCAAAATTTAATTTTAAAAATCAAGGATAAGAAGACACTCGTACTAAATTTGAAGATATTTACTCAATTGTAGACGAGGTTAAATTAAATACATGAGTTTGGTCTACTTGGGCATAGTCAGACAATGCTGGATTTCAATTAAAATATTTATGACTTAATTAATATAGAATTCTGGTCTAATTGCTCACAATTAGGTCACTATCGTGCCTAGTTACACTTCAATTTTTTACGCAGCCTCTCTTTTGGTGTATTTTCCATATTACTAAAAAACAGTTAAATATTTGTTCTTTTCTTGGATTAAGTCCGTAAACCAATCGATCAAGTTAAAGTTACAATGGCCTAATTTACCATGAAGGAGATATTCTTGGATCTATTTTGGATATCAGTATGCTTTATTTGACATTAAATAATTTGATCTGAATTTTTCAATTTTGTTTGTTTTGTTTGAAACATTTTGGCTGATTTTGTCGTTGATGGTTTGGGTCATCAGTCGAGTCCGGGATCCATCTTTATTTTTCAATGGGGAAAAGATAAATTACTTCAACCTTATTCTATGAATTGTGTGGGGTTTGGCTTAGTATTGTTACTAGAGTAAGATTGAATTGCAGCTTCTTTTATGCCACAATTAATTGTCCGGAACCACCCATCACAGTTAGCTCTTTCATTTGATAAAAGTTTAATTATTGCTTCCATAGCTTAACATGAGTTGTCCGTAACAAATCTGTTTGATTGGAATAGTAATTCTTCGTTTAGCATGGTTACTTCCGCATTTCAATGTTAGTTGTGCGTGCCAGAAAGCCATATATGAGATCCTTCTGTGCAATTTTGTTGCTCTTGGCTTTTTTGGCATTCTTCTTTTACTACCATCATATGACCCCTCAATGGCATTTCTTTAGGGAAAAAATATTATGCCGCATTGGTGAAATTTGATCGTGCTTAATATATGTCTTTACTTGTAAATTTTACTTTTCTTCTCACTAATATCTCTACCTTATTATGTAATAGCAAATGGGTGATGATGAATCAAGATACTAGGAAGCTTCAACGGGTAAATGATGAAGTGAGGGAGGAATACCTTGTCTTCTGTCCAAGGCAACCCCGGTGAGCTCCTCACTGCTGATTAAATCTGCATTTCCTTTGAGCTTGTTTGCTTAGCCGTAACAAAAGTTATGAGCATGTTAATAGCTATATATGGTATCATTATTTATGAATTGCTTCCAAAAATCATCCAGATTAGCATTTCCAGAAGAGGATAACGCTAGCTTGAAGAAAATTCCCAAACTTAAAGATCCAGCGGAATATTCACGGTTGGGACTTATGGTAAGCCATTGGGTAAATAAAATCATTCTCTGATAACATGCCTTTTTGGGATATTTATTGAATATCTTGCTTTTGCCATTTGTTTGCAGCCAAGGAGAGCTGATTTGGATATGAACCAGCATGTAAACAATGTCACATACATTGGATGGGTTCTAGAAGTAAGCAGATATCATTAAATCTTCTATGATGCACAGATATAGTTCATTTGTGTTATTTAGTTTGGTCACAATTCTTCTGCGGACGATGATTAACTTGGCTAAAAGTTAACCTTGTGAATGACAGAGCATGCCTCAAGAAATAATCGACACTCATGAGCTACAAACAATAACATTAGACTACAGGCGGGAATGCCAACAGGATGACGTAGTAGATTCTCTTACTAGCTTGGAGTTGTCAGAACAGGAAGAAAAGTTATTTTACCATGTCAGTACAAATGGGTCTGCCAGTGGAAAGGGAGATGGACGAGATCACTGTCAGTTTTTACATTTCCTGAGGCTCGCAGGCGCTGGTCTAGAGATAAACCGAGGACGCACTGAATGGAGAAAGTTGGTTAGATGAGACCTTTACCTTTCTTTTCTCTTTGCAATTTCTTTCCATTTATTTCCAATTCGTTTGTCGCTTAAGAAACGTGTTAGACTTATTGTTGGTTTTGCTCGGTTCCATTTTTGTTGGTCATGAGAAGATGGTAGTAATTTATTTTAATTGTTTATGTCTTTTTTTTTTTGGAAGTTTGAAACGAGAAGCTTGTGCTATTATCCGACTGTTTGGTTGAGAAATGATTGCTTAATGCTTCTCTGCTTTGCAGGCAATGGATGGTTTTCCCCTTATTGGGCCAACCAATACCAATTGGTTTATCATTATGCTTGTTTGGATATAATTTGTAGGTCTGTTCTAAGAAAGCTTGGGCCAGACTTGTTTTATTTTTTATTTTTTATTTTTTATTATGTTGGCTTTTCAAATATAACTTGTGCTGTGGATTTCTCTTGTGCATTACAAAGGTTTTTTTTTTTTTTTAAATAGGAAAAACAAACTAAATTGTGTCAATTACAATTTAATTTGAATAATAATAAATCTGCTATATTCTGGTTATTACGGAAAAAACAAAATGTATTGTAAAAGTTTTATTTTTTGAAAATAATTTACATATTATAATTGTTTGCAGATAATTGAACCGCAAAATTTATATATATATAAAAGATCATGAACTTTAGGCCAACAGATGCACAATTGAAGTGAATTATATATAAAATAAATAAATAAATAAATAAATAAATAAATAAATAAAATAACACATTAAAATATAATTTTAAATTTAAAAAAAAAAAAGAAAATTACGAGAAGCGTTTCGTTGGTCTGCGCTCGCATGTTCGGTTCTCATTGCTGTGCGTCCGTAATGCTTCTCCCGACGCCCTCTCTCGCGTCCTCCGCCCATCCTCGCTTCCTGTTCCTCTTCTCTTCCAATCACTCAAACTCTACCAATCCGATCACCACTCCAACCCTCTCTCTCACATGCCCCCTCTTGAGACCTCGGCCATGGCGGCTTCGCTGCTCTGCTCCTAGATTCGAAGATGGTCTTTGCCAGCCGGCCGCGGACGTGGAATCCACGCCTGGGATCGAGGGCGCTATAATTGGGGAAGAGAAGATGAGTGTGGGAGTCGGGAGCCCTAGTCTTCCTGCGAGTATCGGAATGCATAAGATGAACTTGGGGGATCAGGCCTTCTTCCTTCTAGCCTTCATTGCTTGCACTGTGAGTTCTTGTTTTCTATCTTTTTTTTGTTTTAATAGTTTGTGATTTGAGGTGTTTCGGATGTGATTTTTGATGCTCTGGTTATGTTCGTATGATTTTAAATCCTTTTTTTAATGGTATAATTGTGATTTGTAGTGATTTGTAATGATTTTTTATTTGCAGACATCTGTGGCTTTCACTAGCTTGGTTGTTGCTGCGGTTCCTACTCTCTTTGTAAGTTCTCTGACAATCTCCATGCTGTTTGGTAGGTGTCTCAGTATTTAAATTCTTATGATAATATCTACTTTCAACTAAATCTAATGGCAAGTTTTTGTCATTGATTACAGTGTTATGTTGATTTTATGGTTTTTAGATTATTGTTTTAAACTAGAGAATGTTGCCAAGCAAGCAAAATAAAATGTCATGAATTGAGAGAAATGCACATTAAATTTGCTTTGATTACTTGCCATTTTGCAAGAAGTACTATTGTAAATTATGATATTAGAGAGCAGTTGTTAAAAAAAATGTCTTAATCTTCTTGACCAATACCAGATCATGTAATTTTGGTCTTCAACTGCCTTGGTTTCTTATGATGAATAGACTTGGTGGAATTCACAAGGGAAGAAACTCCTAAACTTGATTTATACATGAAGCATTTAAAGTTAGGATAGTGAGGATATACTAATGTCCCAAAATCTTGAAACTAGTACAAAAGCCAATTCATGGCTATGTACATTTTGTGTTGTAACATACTTACCAAGATGGAAATCACAGATATTTTTCAGTTATGAATCCAAATCTCAACGATGTAACATTTTCTCATTCAGTTTAACTAATATAGCATGGCAGTAACACTTTGCACATATAAAACATAAATAATTGGGCTCGATCATGGAAACCAGGTATAGCATCTTCCACAGGCCAGCTTCTGAATCATATAACACCTTTTTTTTATACAGGCGATGAAGAGAGCTGCAATCTCTCTTGCAAAGCTTGCAGATACTGCTCGAGAGGAGCTTCCTAGTACCATGGCTGCAGTCCGACTCTCTGGCATGGAAATTAGTGATCTTACTCTACAGTTGAGTGATCTAAGGTACAGAGCATATCCTTGGTCAGTGTGGTTATGTTTCCGTACCAGAATATAACAGCATAAAAAGTTGGCATTCGACAGTGTGAGGATATAAATGCTATGTTTCTTTTTTTTATTTTATTAAGGTAAGAATGAGTTCAACTTTTACTGAACATTATTATTTTTTTGTCCATGCCATGGATTTATCCATCCGTTACCTACTGTGCAAAAGCCATGGTAGGCCTTTTCCAATTCAAAAGCTGTCACAAATTACAACTATTTGTGTAGTTGTTCTGAATTAGATGTACTGGGACATTTGAATGATACCCTTTTGACACCTAGATGAATTTTAAGAAAGAAACCTTGTCGATGTCAGGTTACTTGGTTTTTCCTGAAGTTTTTTGAGTGTGGAACAGATGGTATTACTTAATTCTCACCCCAAGCTTTAGTATTTTATGTAAAATCTAGAAGTTGCAGCAAGATAAAGGACTGTGTTAGGTACTATGAACGAATTGCATTATTTAATGCTTTCTTCATCTTATGTAGGTCAACTTAAATATGATTTTATAGAAAGTGAACGTGTTGACAACTTTGTATTGCGCTCTGCAATGCTTCTTGTGTGGTGCTACTTGAATTCGAGCAAATGTAAGGTAGCAAGCTTATTCAGTGGGGGACTAAATACCTGGTTGGCAGAATTGTTGGAACATATTATCCAGAACTTTGTAGGATAGTACATCTGAATGGATGTGAAAAATCTGAATTACATAATGGAGATAGAACTTCCAGTCATTCCCATGTAACATGGCATCTTCCAGAGTTACTGAATACCCATCTGATATTGTAAGATTATATCACTGGACAAAACGCATATTGATACTCTTTGATTGTATAAAAAAAAATCCTTTTTGTTGATTAGATGTCTAGATGTACACCAGAAGCTGAATGGCTGGATGTGGAAGCTTTTCGATTGATTAGTATAAAAAGTCTAGGGGAAATCTTGGTATTTTTAACTTCATTGTTGAGACATTAGTATTCTAAGCACCATTTAAATATGCAATGTTAATTTGATTTACCTGAGAAAGTTTAAAACAACAATTTTGGAAGGTCATAATTCATTATTAAATATAGCATGTCTGTTGCCACTTATAAGTTATAAGGCTCCTAGCAACCAGATATTAGAAGCACTGACTAAAGTTGCTCCTTTATTTTATAAATAGTAGTATCATAACTCTAATGTTAGTTTGGGAAGTGTGACACACAAAGGTCCCTCCTTGGAATGGCTTGAGGATGGTTACCTGCTATGACACATACCAACATAAGTTGCCAATGAACAATCACACTAGTACAGCTAGGTGCATTCTGAAAATTTTTATATATGGATATCATTTGATGATTAGAAGTCAAATTCCATGTAAAATATCAGTCATCCTTGTTGGGTTTCTATAGCTGCTATGATAATTTCTCTTGCTTTAGGTCATATTTGGTTAGAGGATAAGCATTATTACCCTGCTAAACACCGTATAAACCTATTTTTAGAAGATTTAATTATTTAAATAAATATATTTAATCATTACATTTTAAAAAAATATTAGTATTGGCAAACAATTATTATTATTTAGAAAATGTAATATAATTTAAAAATATTTATTATTCATCAGTAATTAAGTTAAACTTTGGTGAGCTCAGATTAAAATTTTCATTGCAGACCACTATTTGAAAATTTTCCTTAACTCCACATTCTTATCCGCCATTCAAACATCCATTCAAACATCCCCTTAGTGTACTAACTTCTTATATGGTTGTCTGGTGTCTGATGCTTGTGTTAATGGTGTAACTCAGCCAAGAGATATCCGATGGAATTAACAAGTCAGGGCAAGCAGTGCGGGCTGCAGAAGCAGGAATTAGACAAATCGGTTCCATAGCACAGAGTAAAACCATATGTATGTCGCTCCAGACCATCTCATTTGAATTATTATTATTGGTTCTTTCTCTAGATTTAAAAAGCATTAATTTAATTGTTCTTGTATGCAGCCATGATACAGGAGAGGGAAAACCTGCCTAGTGTCTCGCTGCAACCCCTGGTTGCGGGTGCTGCAAAGAAAACCTCCCTTGTTGTTGGCCAAGCCAAGAAGACTCTCATGAGTATTATTTACGGAGGTGAATCAGATGCAAGGCAAGAGTCCAGCAGGGATGAATGAAAAATTTTAAAAAGAATTTAGTACCATAATGGTGAAGTTAGCTGATGGAAGTGTGTAATTATATGCAAATTTTAGGTAATCAGATCAGGTCTTCTATGTCCTTGACTTAATCTCATGAGACTTATATGGCTATAGCCCAGTATGGATACAAATATTGAGATCTGACATCAAGTTAATATAGGCTTATGGGAGCATTTCTGAACCACTGAGACATGCACTTATTCTTGAAAATGATGGCACTTTTAGTGGTGTCTCATCTAATGTTCATGGGAGTCTTGGCAGAAAGATGACATTATTAAGTGCATTTCCTTTTTTTTGTTGCACGTTAGATTCTTTTTTATTTATTTATTTGTATCTCGGGTGGCCGAGCAACTTGACGTACAGATTAAATTCAAGCAGGATTGAAAATGTCGTTGTTGACAAACATCATTCATTGGTGTGTCTGCTATTTTTTTCTGTAGATCCTCCAATTAATATCTGCATTTGCCATTTATTATACTCTGGAGAAGGGCACTCAAGGTTTACAGATTTGGGATGGCGTGATCATGCATCATCTTGTGTATTTCGCTTTTGTTTTTTAAAGTTCTTGTTTGGTTGTAAAAATCTTTTTTTTTTAATCATGGTGGAATTCCGCAATAGGTATTGAATTATACTAAAATGTTTATTTTGGTTAATGAATTTAAGAGAATGTTATTTTGGTCTTGTGTTACTTTTTAATTCAATGGAGATGCGGTGGAGGGACAGGAGTAAACATATTTGTATAGTTTAGGGAAGAAACAAATGGTACAGATGTGGTAAAATTTTATTATGGAATCAATGCGTGATGTCAAATTAATAATAATAATAATAATAATAATAATAATAATAATAATAATCTTTATGAGAGGGTTTGTGCTCCTTCTTTTATGTCGCGTTGCAAATCAAGCTGTTTGTAACTAATTTTAAAAGTTGTCATGTGGAGATGGTGGAAATGACAGGCACTTGCTTGTGCCATTCTTTGTTGTTTTCCAGTTACGATGTGGTTCAGGTAGTTACCAGGTGGGGTTTATGCAAGAAAACGAACTTTAATAATAATAATAATAATAATAATAATAATAATAATAATAATAATAATAATAATAATAATAATAATAATAATATTGTGGTTGCTTGCCATATGGAATACATATCCACATACATGGTCCACTTTCTACGCATGTTATTTTTATTCCAAACTCAGCTGGTAATGCTTTCCTGTAATTATTATTTTATTATTATTACTGCTATTTTATTTCGTTTAAAAAAAGAAACACTCTGGATAAGACTGAAGCAGTTGGCGGCATGTTAATATCTCATGTGAAATGAAAGGAAAGGAACACCTCAAACAAGGACTTGCATTGCATTTCTTATCGCAGATGCAATCAAACGACGATTGAGCAGCTAATTAATCGTCTGAATGCATGTGAAATTGGATTAAGAAAAGCTGAAAGGCTACATGCCACGGGCTTCAACTTCTAGAAAGTAGAAACCCCCCGTTAGACACTTTGACCGTCTTTAATTGAAATATATATATATATATATACACACACACAACATCTTAAATTCATTCTTAAATACATTAAAATTTTGTTTTGAACTTAAATCCATTCTTATGAGTAATCCCTAAAAGTATCCAAAAATTTCGTAACAGACCTTAATTACTTATCAGATTTAATTATTTAAATAAATGCATCCAACAATTAATTTAATAATAAAAATAAAAAGGATTATTAATATAAATAAAATAAAAATTTAATTTTAAACTTCCAAACTATTTTAATCCTAGATAACAGGAGCTCTCTCAGAAGCAGAAGTAGTTAGCCAGTCCGCTTGATCGCTCGGGTCATGTGGGCAGGGGTCGAGAGATATATTTATAATTTCATAGGTTTGTGGAGGCATAGATATAGATATATGTAAGAGAAAAAAAAAAAAAAAAACCCCACTTATAAATACAGATAATAGTAAAGAAGCAAATACAAAATTGGTACATACATATATAAAACACAACAGAAGGGCGGCGGCGCGGCATATTCGGGGGCAATATCTTTCATGATTATCGTGTGCCATAGATAAAAAATTAAAAAGAGGACGCGTGTGAATGTGGGTCCCGCACGTTGTGAAGTTGAACAAGTGCCGCAAACCGTGGGACTCTGCTCTGCTTTCTATGCTCTCTCTCTCTCTCTCTCTCTCCTCAAAAATCCATCACTTCTTCCTTCTTCGCTTTCCTCAAAAATGACAGACTTTGACTTCCAAACTCTACAAATGTCCATACAAAAAAGTTCTGCCATATCCGCTTCTTTCTCCCTTTTCTATTCTTCAACCTTGAACAATCTCTTTGTTCAAGAACTCTGAGAGCTCCTTTTTGTTTGTTTGTTTATTTATTTATTTGCTTAATTTCTTTTGTGGGAGGATTTGTTTCCCTTGCGGAATTGGTGAGAGCTTGTTTCTTTGTGTATTTCCGTGTTTGTCTGCCTTTTTTTTTTTTTTTCAATGAGCTAGATTTGGGTGGTTGATTAACTAGTTGAGCTTTTACAACTCTTGCGGAATGAATTATGTATTGCTTTATTTATATTTTTTGACCATGTTTGTGATGATAGAAAGATTATTGTTGGGGACTGTTTTTTTTTTTTGCAATTGTGTGTGTGTGTGTGTGTGTGTGTGTGTTTTTTTTTTTTTTTTTTTTTAATTTATGGAAGAATTACTACTTCCTTACGTGGATGACATGGGAGAATTAAAATTTTTTTTGTTGATTTGTTGAATCAATTTGTTGAGGATGTGATTATGCATATATTGGATAAAGTTTCTTTCTTGGATACATAAATTTCCCAATACTAGATTCAATGCTGCCTTTATTGTTCCTTTTGTGGACTTAGCCAGCGAACATAGTTATCTTTCACATTCTCTGGTCATGTCAACTTGCCCGCCCTTTGGTTCACGTCTTGTTTACCCATTCTCTTTCTTATTCTTTACATTTGGCTTGATAAGCTTACGTGTTCTAATGCTTATTTGTTGACATCCTTTAGAATATCAACGATCTTATTTGAGACTCATGGTTTTCATCTCAATCTTCTGATTTGCTTGAGAATTATTTCAAAGTTTCAGTGTGTAAAAGTTAACATAATCTCTGAATGTTTTGGTTCCATTTTTATGTTCAACTGCTGCTACTTCAGTGTTATTTTGGTTGTGTGCTCAATTTATTCTGTGATTTTGCTTTGCAGGTTTGCTGACACACAAATTCCATGAGTAGAAGGAATATTTACCCTGCAGCTGTTTTAATATGTATATTTCTCTTCATGGGGAGTGCATTTGTTTCGTGGGATTATAAGGAGGTGATGCTCTTTTATGTTCATGCAACCCAAAATATGACTTCATTTTGGAATAAATCCGAATTGTCATTATTAGAAATACAAGGATAATTCATGGCTTTGACAATGAATCATGATTTTTTTTTATACCCTTTTTCCCCTTATGTTGTTCATTGTATTATGATTGAAAATTGATTTCTAGTGGAAATGTTCTGGAACAGCTAGATGAGCACTCATGTTATTTACTGCATATTTGATACATTTTATGATGGAAAGAAAACAAAATAATTGGTATTAAGGTTGTGGATCATGAGTCATTCATTAGATACTATGCTACCATTTGTTCAGATATACTTGAATGTTTCTGCAGAAATTACCAGTCTTGGAAACTGCAGTATCTACACATTCTGGGGTCTCAGAGCCATGCAAGGTATTTCAATTTTCTCCTTTTACATAGTTTGAAATTCATAGCTTTCAATTTTATTTCATTTTTTAATTACTTTTTGGTCCTTCTTAGTACTAGCAGTTGGTAACAACTTTAGTAATTATGCACATGTTGTTGATAATTCTCTGCTTGTCATCAGAGTGAATGCAAATCTTCAGGTAGTGAATCATTGCCAAGAGGCATTGTTAGTGGAACAGCAGATTTGGAGATGCAGTCTCTAGGCGGTTCTCCTCGTTCTTTGAAGAGAAAGGTATGTGAAAAATTCTTACCATTGGCTATGGGTGAATAATAAACTCTTCCTCTAGTTTTCCTTAATATGCTTTCTAGAGTTCGCATAAGATGCTAACTAAATTCTATATAATTCATTGTCTTTGAAATATGATACTAAGAATATATATATACATATACATATACATATACATATCCATATACATATATATATGGCTTTTAGAATATATGTGTGGGGAAAAACTTTTCTTATTTACTACAAGCGTAGTTGAATTAGTAGCAATCTAAATAGCTACATTAAATTCTTCTAATGGTAGTCAATTTTACAATATACCTATTTCATCTTTGTTAACAAGCATGTTCTAAATGAAGCTCGATATCTGCTGTACATGGCTGTTGTTAAATGTTTACAGTTGGATTTCTCTCTACATATATGTTACGCTTGGCACAGTTCTGATTTTATTTTAAGGGAATGACTTTGTTTATGATTTTTAGAGTCTTCCAGTATGATAAAAATCCCTGCATCTGTACTTTTTAGTATCACTTTTTTGATTTTCTGTTTTTTAAAAGATATATTTGTGTTTTATTTGTTCAGTTGGATTTTTATGAAGTATGATACAAGCATATCTTGTTATGTATCGAATAGAAAGCTCAATAAATCAAATTCTAATGCGAGAACTAGGAAATAAAATTATCATGGCTTGATCAAGTTCAGTTTGTGTTTTAATTGACTCGAAATTATAATTATTTAGTGTTTCTCTTATTCTTATAATCAATAGGCTACGGACAGGTCAAATTTGTTTCATGTCCATGGTGGAATAAGAATTCTGGTTGTAATATTGGAATTTTTTTCCGTACCTTTTCATCACTCAAGAATTGGAAGACTTTCCGATTATTTAATGCCTGGAATAGCAAATCACAACAACTTGCTTAGAGATACCATATTTAATCATTAATGAATATATGATGATAGCTCTAATAACTTTAAGATTACATTAGCTTCATGTCTCCTAGAAATAATATCCTTTCTCATATGTTGAAGCCAGGGTAAAACA
Organism: Dioscorea dumetorum; assembly: GCA_902712375.1. Lineage (NCBI taxonomy): Eukaryota > Viridiplantae > Streptophyta > Magnoliopsida > Dioscoreales > Dioscoreaceae > Dioscorea > Dioscorea dumetorum. Next base: position 33,567 of record CACTHL010000823.1, on the reverse strand, counting down.
ACGCAGAAGAGTCTCTTGGCTATCGCCGTCGGGGTAAAGCAAAAGGAAATTGTTAATCAAATTGTTCAAAAGGTACACTTTTGCCACTAAAGCATCCCTTCTCTGCAAAAATCCCCTGTTGTTCTTGTAATTTCTGACTTGTGATTCTCTTCTTATTAATTTGTAGTTCTCTTCACATAATTTTATTATTATGCTTTTCCACTACGATGGTATTGTGGATGGGTGGAAAGACATGCCCTGGAGTGGGAGTGCTTTGCATGTATCTGCCATTAATCAGACAAAATGGTGATTTCCTTACATTTAAAAATCTTTTGCAAATCACAATTGGTTGTCATGTTTCTAACCAAGAATTGTACCTTCTGTAGTGCAGGTGGTTTGCCAAACGTTTTTTACATCCAGACATCGTTTCAGAGTACAAGTATATTTTCCTTTGGGATGAAGATCTCGGAGTCGATCATTTCCATCCTGGACGGTCTGTTGATGTTAAACTTTAAAACTTTCTAATATGATTTATTGGCTACTAGGCATGAAGTCCATGCACTTTTTAATTTGGAAGCATTTGCAGATGGGGCTTGAGTTCACTTTGTCTATTTCCTATTTCATTGTAATGTTAATTCCTGTAAATTCTTCCAATCGACTAGAGAGTACTTATGAACACATGGTTATGTGGGAAAATTGCTATTTTGTATGATCGTTTCTTTTTATCATGATCTAGATCTTATTAACAGAACTTTAAAGGCAACTTTTAAGTCTTGCAGTTATTTATCCATCATTGAAAAGGAAGGGTTGGAAATATCACAACCTGCATTAGACACATCCAAATCTCAAGTTCATCATCGAATTACTGCCCGTTGGAGGAAAGGAAATGTGCACAGGTTTTGCTTTAATATTTTTCTATGAACCCTTTTACTGCTATTTGTCACATTTTTATTTAAAAAAAAAAATACAACGAAAAGAGGTACATCTGCTTACAGATACTTTTGGAGTTTGTTAAAGCTGTACTAACTTTTCTTCTTCTGAATTAACAGAAGAATATACAATTACCATGGCGGCGGTCAGTCTTGCAATGAGAACAGTACTAGTCCTCCATGCACTGGGTAATTTTTTTATTCTGCCTTCTGAGATAGTTGTTAGTTTCATGTAGCTTTCCCTGTTTTGTCATGGTCACTAACTGACGTTGTTTGTTGCTTGATTTGGACAAGTGGTTTTTGTTTTGTAAATCTGTGTTTCATCTCTCCTTTAGACAAAGACTAAGAGGATCATTTTAGTTAAGCAAAGGTTAAAAAGCAAGCACAGAGCAGTTATATTCTATTGAGGTAACTCGTAAGAATCAGGTTAAGATGACATGAAATGGATTTTGGTTTATTTGGAAATTGGATTTGTTGATCAGAATGATAAAATTTTAGTTTAAATGTGGGGAATGGTGATCCTCTGTAGATCTTTTTCATAGAGACCTACTTTTCTAGTTAGATATACCTGTGTATTTAGTTAAAGAAAAATCTTTGTTAGATAAATATTTTTGAGATTAATGGTCAGTGGCTGGTTTCTCATATAATAAATTTGCAATGTTGTGATTTGTGATTTTAGGAACTCAAAAATCATCTGTCACCCCCTTCATTTAATAAATACAGGATAGAGATAGTTCGCTTCATGGGAAGGGCAAAATATGTTTTCTATTCAATTGTTCAATGAGATTTTGGAAATTCTAATCCTTTAATAACGTGGAAAAATTTTGAATAAGAATGTTATCAGTTTCTGTTGTGGCAATAATTTTCATTAGTCATAATTCACAATTCCTATTTATTGTGCTTAAGAAGAACCGTTCTTAAGTGATCCCGGTTTTTCAAGTTTGGAGTTGTATTTTGTTGCGACTGTACAGTAGATCACTTAATTTGCATTCTTCACATTGTGATGAATTAGTTTTTCAGGTGGGTAGAAATGATGGCTCCGGTGTTTTCAAGAGCTGCTTGGCATTGTGTGTGGTACATGATCCAGGCAAGTGCCTAACTCTTCCAATCTCAATCGTCATGGAGCAGAACTTGTTTTTAGAAATAGAACTATCAATGCTTTTATTTGATCCAAGTCAAGAGGATGAAGTGTTTCATCTTTTTTGTAGCTATCTTATTAATATATCAATTTCTGCTCTCTGCAAGTGGCATATAAAAATCGTTCTGTTCTAAAATAGGGACAAGTATGAACATTTGTTAAAACAATTTAACTGGATCTTCAAGGAAGTGTTTAATGGTTTTTCTTGTTTGAGCTCTTATTTTTACATGGTACAATAAAGAAACATTACAACATAGAATCACGATTTCTGTTTCTGGTCCGTTTTCCAGAATGATTTGATTCATGCGTGGGGCTTAGACATGCAACTAGGTTATTGTGCTCAGGTAAAATTTGATTTCTCTAGGACAACACAAAGAAAATATGCCTAAGCTGTTCTTCTTGTAGGGTGATCGAAGCAAAAACGTTGGTGTCGTCGACAGTGAATATTTGGTTCATAAAGGTTTACCTACACTTGGTAGCTATGACGATGACAAGGTAATCCCTCAAATTCTTCACATTTTAACTATTATTTTATCTCATATTTGTTTCCTTGCCTTTCGCAACTGACCTATATAATATTTACTGCTTGTATCCAATCTTATCGAATTTTGCAAAGTGATTAAACTGAAGCTGCTGGTTCTTGTATTTGATATGTGAACCTTTTGGCATGTATGACCATGCTTAATTGATACCTTGTTTTTACAGGATCAACTAATTTAACTAGAAGATTAGCTTAAGAAGTTGTGTCATTATAACAAAATTTTCTTCTTCTTTAGCTTACATTTGGGCATTACGTCATCTGAATCACATACATCCTTTGTAAAACTGGTGGCCTTTATCTGCAATCAAACGCGATATTATCTAATCACCATAAAATCAATGGCAATATGCACGTTTGCTGACAAATCAGTGCATAATGTTGACAGAATTCAAAAGGAGGAATAGGCTATTTGCAAACCATATATCTCTCATTCCTGACATGCATTTCTCTTCTTCATGCAGGCAACTGGAGAAACATCTTATAGTCGCACTCAGACAAAGACTGAAAAGTCAAAAGCTGAGGTAGGATGTCGAAGTCTCTCAAATTTAATTGTTTATTTATTACTCGATGATGTGAAAATTCTATAAATTTTCAGGTGAGTGCTGGATCTCATACTTTGAGTGACAGATCTGCGGTAAGAATCATCTGTTCTCATGTGTGTATATATAAATCCAATGTACTCAAACCGATTAGTTGTCTTTTTTAATTTAAAACAACCATTATGACTATTATTTCACTTAGTAAGTTTTTCGTAGTTTACTTGTTCATCTTGATATTCATGGAGTATTACCGAATTTATCACAGGTCAGGTATCGATCTTATAGAGAACTGGAGATATTCCGAAGAAGATGGAATCAAGCAGTGGAAGAAGATAAATGTTGGATTGATCCATACAGAAAACCCAAAAAGAAGGCGAAAAATTAGTACAGCTTTTCTACTGCCAATTCAAGATCAACCTTATCCATTAATCACAGTGATTTACGCAATTAGGCAATAATAATTTCTCTGAAAATTGCGTGCATGCTGCTTTGTCAATATTTTGAGGGGCGTGTGCAGAAGATTAGCACGGTTGACCATCATCAGCTATATTTTAGTTCCTTAGGTGTAAAGGAATGTATACGCAATGAAATGTAATATCTTATTATTATTATTATTATTATTATTATTATTATTATTATGTTTTATAGTAAAAGGAATATATCGGAGGTGAATAATGTGAACAGTGATTTTCCCATTTTGTCAATATGTATAGGGCATGGGGGACAAGATGCAATACAATGTGTCATAATTTTGACACCTTATTAAAATTATAAAAAAAAACATCATACTTTCACGAAGAATTGTATTGAAGGGTTTTTTTTTTAGTTTAATTTAAATATTGTATGTTATCTGGATATTGATTTTTTTTTTCTAAGAGGTACCTTTGAAACTCCACTGTATTGTTTTTGTCGAAGATAATTTAATATCAAAATAAGTTAAATGATTTAAAAATATTTGTTAAGATTTAATAAATGTTTGACCAATGATGCTATTTGCATTATAAACTCATAGTTGCATAGATTTCTTTTAATTATAATAGTAAGTACTATAATTAATTTATTGATCTATAATACCTAGAGAATATATGAGGATATATGAAAGAAAACCCAAAACATTTTATTCCCCTGTGTGGTCAACATCACTCCAACCCTTACTCTATTTATTAATTCCATTCCCACTTTTGTTGTGAGTTTCATTACCATTTATTTCTCAATATTTCATCACTCTAAACATCACCTATATATGAAAGACGAGACCTTTGATGCCTTCTCAAATAATTGAAGAAACATATGCAAATACCAAGCCATTTTTAGCTTTATGGCTTCTTTGAAGAAGCTTTTCATTTTCAAAGATAAAAAAACAAAGGTGTGAAAACCCAACAATATTCACAAACTTTTTTTATCATCATGTCAAAATTAATTCTGCATACAAAATTCCTTTTTTCTGAGTCCATCCCCCTAATTAAATAACTGCCCAAATTTTCATTCTCCCTTTCTCTGGTTCTGTTCCCACTGCATCAAAACTGAATATATACTCTAATCCTTCCTTCAATGTTCTTGTGATAAATTAGTCATCTCTGAAGACCATCACTTTAGTTTATTCCATGCATAATCTCACAAGCCCAACAACACATAATACAGTATTGTGATAGGCAATGAAATAATCATTCCAAAGATAACCCTGAAAAAACAGTAAAAAAAATTAATAGGAATCTGATCCAAATTCAATTTATGAAACTATTAATTACAGAACTGAGTGGCATATGTACCCTGTGCTCAGCACCTCACTGTGCAAATTATACTCTCTGGCGAAGACGAAAGGGACGATTCCTTGAGGCAATGCAGCCTGTGATAACGATCACTCACATATAATTAACTTGTTTGTGTTTGAAATCATGCATAATAAAATTTTGTTAATTAATTGACCATGATTTAACTCACTTGAACTATTGAGACTTTGAGTATTTTTCCTCTGATGCCAACTACAATGGATGCAATTGCCATGAAAGCAGGTCCAGCAATAAATCTCATCAGCATTCCATATGCTGCTAATTTGCTGCCACATGCTATAATTCTTGGCTGCAAGGCCATGAACAATCCTGACATATATATATACATTATATTTTATCTGTCAGTAAATCTAGCTGTAGATATATATAAATAGTTTGTGATCTAATGTTCTCATTAGTACCCAGACTAAACATAGCCATCCCAAGACCAGCATTTGACAAGATTGTCACTGAATTCTCCATCACAGCTGGCTTCTTGATGTTCCATCTACATAGGCATCATAATAAATTTCAGACAAATAAAAGCACTTTATCATCTATTAGAGACGCAAATAAATTAATAATAATATTAATATTAATATGTCACTACATCAAACATTTACAATATATATATATGGAAAATATTAAAGAATGAAACATGGTTTTAATTTAAAAAAAACAGGAGAGAGAGAGAGAGAGAGAGAGAGAGAGAGAGAGAGAGAGAAGTACTTGGAGGAAACCAAGGCCCATATGAGGCCGAAAAGGCTGGCATAGGTGTTTGGATTTCTGATGAGTTTGGACCACACCGTGCTCATGATCGATCTGACCATCTTTGTTGACATACATGAACAACAAACTCGAGTCCTTATACTATTTTCCATTTGCTCTTCTCTCTTTTCATGGCACTCCTCTGATTCCTTCTCTCCTCCATCTCCACTCTCCTCATCTCTTCTACTGCAAACTTGCACTGAATGCTCACAAAGTCCTGTTCATTTTATAATTTCCCAAACTAATTAATTAACCATGACTATGTATTTATTCTTATAAACACAAACTATGTGTATTCACAAAATTAATTAAGCATATTAATTAATTGATATGAAATAATAATTACCTTCTGAATTGCTACAACAAGCACAACGCCAAACAAACATATGAAGCTCTTTGCCATAGTCTTCATCCTCTGAAGAGTCCGGAGCCACCTTGTTAGAGTTCTGAAGTACCACTCTATGTTGTTCCAAGTGATCTGGTGATGAAGACGACATCGGTTTTGCTACTATAACATGCACTACTTCATCTTGATCACTCATCTCTTGAGCATAATTAGTTATGGATTGCTGATCATCTTGATGATCACTATTCTTTTCGGCTTTAGTACTACTACTAGTACTAGCACTACAATTGGTCGTCTGATCACTACTAGCCTTGACGAGCACCAAGAAAGCATTCCTAGCAGCTCTCAACTCAAAGAGGAAAAGCAAGAGTGTGTACCAGATAACACTTTGCAAAACCACAACTTGGATCATTAAAGCTTCTTGGTTGTCCCCGTACATGGCCTTCAGGAGAGGTATCCCCATGACAAGGGTATTAGGTAGTGTGGTAAGAGAGAAGGCTGTGATGCACCAATCCAAGCTTCCAGCAGTGCTTTGAGAGAAGGTCGCCCATAGGAGAAGGAGAAGGAGAACAAGGACTTTGGAGACAGCATCGGCGGCGACAAACAAGTAGTTAAGCTTAAAAGGATTGATGCGAGAGATGAACTCAAAGGAGAGAAGAGGAATAGCAAATATGGCGACGAAACGGTTAATGCCGGAGCACTGGTCAGGAGTGAAGAGTTTCCACCACTTGACGGAGGCGTAGGCCAAGAACATGGTAACATAGAGAGGGATGACAGCATTCAGGACGTTGGTGATGTCTTTGTAGGTGATCATGTTGCAGAGATCGAGGAAGGTTTCTTTTGTGGGTTTGATTTTGATCAGTGGGAAGTGCGCAGTGAGCAGCAAGAAAGAATTTCATTTGATGATGGTCATCATCAACATAGAAGTTGTGTATTCTTCGGAGAAGAATAAAGTGCTATTTTGAGTGTGTGTGTCTGTCTGTCTGTCTTAAATACAGTGTTTTGAGTTAGGATGTGTGGGTTAATAATTCATCCAAATTTAATTTTTCAATTTTTTTTTGTTACTAATCTTGATCTCCATTCATTCATGTTTAGTTTTTCATTATTTTCCACACTTGATCTTTAATCATTCAAGCTTTGCCTTCAATCTTCTCCATATATAGTAGTGTCTTCAATTAGATCTGTCCATAAATAGCTCTAATTTTTTTTCTCCAAATTTGAACTTCAAATTACCTTGCTAAATATAATATTCAAAATCTTGGTTGCTTATTCTTGCCTTTTTTTTTTTAGTTTGTATCTTGATTCAGTTTCACACCAAACTAGGCTTTAAATAATCTTGACTGATCTCTAAAAATTAATTCTCTTGCCAAATATAGATTGTATCTTCATTTAGATTTTTTTCACATGGCCATTTGTACTCTAAAAAAAATTATCCAAGTTGATGCCCTTGCCAAAAATAACTCCTCCAAATATAGTTTTCATGTGATGTGCTATATCATCTTGGTTGCCACATCACGTTGACACTGGTCAATGCCATCATAGAACTCCTGCTCTAACAATATATATATATATATATATATATATATATGTCACGCCCCGAACCCGGCTCGCCGGACTCGACGCGTTGACAAACGGCCGTATGCCCATAAGGCCGAGACCAAGTGGGCACACAAGGCCTCAATAACTGTTTCTTAATATAAATCATAATAATATACTAATTCCAATCAAAACTAAAGAATTAGAGAAACGAAAAAAATAATCGGATTTACAGCCAAGATTCACAGAATACTAAAGGTCTTAACAGACAACAGACTTATTAAACAGAAAACTAAACTTATGCTAGCCACCTGGTGATCACTCAACGGTCCCAGCTAAGCTAGTCACTACACACCTACCCTTGATCTGAAAAAGATAGAACAACTATTTATGAGCTAAACAGCCCAGTAAGCAACCACTAAAAGCCAATAGTAATATAGGGATCACAAAAATTCAATAGTTTCAAAAACATACTCATATGCGATGTTGTACAAAAATCATCAAAACCAAAAACCCGGACTTCGAATATTTTAGAAACGTACTTAAAAGTAACGTTATATAGTAAATATCAAAAATAAAACCAGGCATAAGAATATTTCGGCAGGACATAAATTTTCCATATAAACACACATATATGTCCCCCAAATAACTAATGCCAAAAACAAAATATCAGAGGTCATTTGTTTACCCTCGGTGACCCGAGCCAGAATATCAGAGTTCATTTGTTTACCCTCGGTGACCCGAGCCAGAATATCAGAAGCCGTTATTCTCCACCGACGGAACGGTGCGAAACTATAGTTTCTTATCAGAATCATAATTCATGTCGACACGGTCAGTGTTTAACCCCCATTGACAGGGTTATTGCAAAGTTAATTGGGGACTACGATTTATAGATCAAAATAGTTGATGTTCACAAACAACAGAATAACAAGGTTCAAACTGAGCTAAAACAGAATAATCTGCTAAACAAAAATATTAAGATTCGCATGATCCCATTTTCCGTATATCAAAATAAGCCAATTATTTTCAAATCAAATAACTTAATGAACATGTTGTAAAATAAATTTATATAACTCAAAATATATAATATACATAGTTTATGAAAAACTTGAATGAATAAATTATTCAAAAATATAATTATTAAAAATAATACAAGAAATAATCAAAATAGTAATTTAGCAAATATTGAAAAATATATACTTATACAGAATTTATATGTGGATTACTTACTGGAACAATATCCCCAAAGCTATAGGATCCACTCAGACATCAAAATCAAGATTCGGGCAAAAACCCTAAACATGAACATCACACTTGTCTTAAATTCCAAACTTACAAACAAATATTGACCACTAGTTAAACATGATCGAGGCTCTAAATACTAACTGTGCTAGCAACACCAGAATGCACAATGCATTACTTACCCCATAAGTACGCTAAAATCAAACCCACAACTATATATATATGTGTGTGTATATATATAAAGACACATGTGGCTAATGAGCAAGGGTAATGCAAAAGAAGTTTTCAGAAGGGTATAAATACAAAAAGGGTCAAGATCTTATTTTTTAAATTCGGATTCTTTCAAAGGTATAATATAAATTATCAAGTCTAATGGAGATATGAACTATTTCAACATAACCAATAGGGACTAAAATATGCATAACTTTGTCTAACATCCTCCAAATCCCAAAATTTTTTATTTAACGAAAACTAGACATACAAGGCTATGACATATCCAAAATTTGAATCAGAATACTATTAAATTTATATCATCCATTTGAATGTTCATCTATTTCTGCAAACCAGTAAAATCATATACGACCTTTTTAACATGCATATCCCTCAGAATACATCCTCAAATAACATGATATTGTAGGAGTAGATAGCTAACTCAATCAGGAATAACTTTTGTATTTTTCATATTGCCTGATTCAACCTTTAACACCATCAACAAGATTAATCAAACTCCATATTCTGCACAGATTACTTTTTGACGTAGCTGCACTAATATGATTGTATCTCATAAATTACAAATCTATAAAATCTGAAAATTTGCAGCTACTTAGTTGATATCAAACCCTATAACTTTCGTATTGATCACTTTGCTCGATTCAACTTCTGAAGTTATGTATTATGGCCGTCAATCTTTAGGTTTTGCAGAATACACCAATAGGGTCATATTTTTACAACCACAATTATATAAAATCTGAAATTTTTGCTGAAATAAAATCTAGGTTTACTTTCCTGGAAAAATCCCTAATCATGTTGGGAAGACAAAACATGCTATGCATTTTTATACTTGGAAATCAAAATAAACGAATAAAATAAAAACACGGCTATTTATTTAAATCAAACAACACACAATCAAAACCCTAAATCCGAATAAACGAATGCTTACTTCAAAAAGCAGAGAACAAAAAATTGATGTGAATCCTCTCTTCATCTTCGTCATCACCGGCACTTCACGAAACTAAGGAAGAAGGATGCGGGCTAGGCCTCCTCTCGTGAGTTCCGAGGCCTTCTCCCACGATCTAATGGTTATAGGGGATAAGGTTCGGAAGCTTTAAAGTTTCAAATAAAATAAAAAATTAAAAATCTAATCTAAGGGCTGAGATTAAAAGATGGCTTTACAAGCGATAAGGTTGGGTGGTTTAAAATTTGAAAAAAAAATATCTTAAAAAGATAATATGACGTCTATTAAAAAGTGGGTTTTACAATATATGATAAAAGACATATATATATACGGTAGAATCCCCAAAATAGACCCTCTATTTTTTCAAAGTGGCCTTTTTAGTTCTTCTCATCTAATTTGAGCATTTTTACTCATTTTATTTTTAAAATTGGGAACATTGAGTCCCTTATCCTAACGGGGGTTAAATTTGTCGTTAAATGATGCTGATGTGGATTTATAAATTTAAAAAATATTTTAAAAATATTTTAAAATTAATTTACAAATAAAAAAACTAAACGGGTACGGAGGATTTTGAGATGAAGTCTAAACGGGTTTGGATCCTCTTTTATTGACGGATCCGAACCCGTTTAGTTTTTTTATTTGTAAATTAATTTTAAAATATTTTTTTAATTTATAAAGCCACATCAGCATCATTTAACGGAAAATTTAACACCCGTTAGCATAAGGGACTCAATGTTCCCAATTTAAAAAATAAAAGGAGTAAAAAGGTTCAAATTATATTAGGGGGCCTAAAAAGGTCGGTTTGGAAAAATAGAGGATCTATTTTGGGGATTATACTATACCATATATAGAGCATTGAATGTTTCTAATTAAGCGCATGAGGTGTGTATGGCATAGATGAAATTGAAATACACGGGCGGATCTAGGTCCTCTGTCTTGAGAAGAGAAGGAAGAAGGAAAAATGAAAAACAAAAGCCAAGAACTCAAATACAACACGGCAATGGAAATTTACAACAACTTTAATTTCAAACACAGGTCACTAGCCTCAAGAATGAAATTAATTAAGGACTTAATTTCAAATGTGAAAAGGATGTCGGTGGTCTTCAAATTGATCTCTTCTTAAGTTGGTCCAACGTGTGCTTTCCTCTTGATCATATCTCCATTTTGACTTTGGGGCACAAAAACAAGCATTATGTTTTCACTGACTCTTTAATTTGCTGGGATCGATTTGAATGCATGCTTTGAATATATATGATCGAGTAATAAAAGTTGATAATATTAACCGATGATCATGAGTTTGACTTTTCATTACTACTCTCTGGAGTTGTGATTCCAAGAGATAATTAGTTTAAACTTTTATTTTGATGTGATGGATACAATCACATGTCACATTATATCAAACAAGCTATATATATATTAGAATTTTATTTTATTTTACATTATTCTAAAAAGAATGTTGATGCAGTTTAGTGAATGCCACATTTTGGGTGATAAAAATTAATATATTTTATTTTATGATTGAGTTATATATTCTAATATTATCATATATATTTTTAATTTTATAATGATATATTATATAATAAATGATATTCCATGATCAGAAAACAAACAGTACTAGCTAGGAGAGATTTGTCGGAAAGTCAATATGTCAAAACAGATGGACAATTCAAACCTTTTGTTTTTTTGTTATGGTTTATGGCCGGTTGGTTAGCCAATCGCATTATCACAAATTAATGAGTCTAAACAATACCATGAGGTTTTGTCACGTGATATACTTATATATATACAAGACAAAGTTTGTAAATGTGAAGATGACTCCACACGTGCCCTTGTTCATCTATATATATATCATCTTAAATACTGATCCAAATAATGTATTGCCATCATTCTTATATATTGTAAGTAGGGGTGGTCATATATATCTTTGATTCTTTGGAACTTACACTTGTTTTAATCATTCATTTATCTTTAATGAAATTATAATCAAGATCACTAATTTTATTATCATCAAAATAATTGCAAAATATGTGCTCTATAAAATTTATATATTATCATGTTCCCGACATGCTTAATTTGCTTATTTGTGATTTCAATTTAATTTTTTTTACCTTAATTTCCCTTTTATTAAAAATCGTACCAAGAGTTTTCAATCATTTCACTTCATGGCACTATAAAAATCATCAAACTCATAAAACTTTCAATTAAAAAAAAATAAAGACAGCTTATCATACTTTTCTTTTTTAATTCTTCCATAATTTGAATCAAATAAAAGAAAATTCAATGGAGGTTTATCTCAATCAAACATATAAAATGTTTAAAGATGATAATTTTGTTAGCTTCTTTAATTTATATAAAACAAAAAAATTGCTTGCTTCACATCTAAAAAATGACTATTAATTTCGTGTCCTCCGACCAATTAAAAGAGCAATGGGTACGTGTCAAAAAGACATGATAGATATTATAATATCAATCGTACCATATTGTCGAATTGAATAAATGTTGCACCGAAAACTTATCATGCAGATTTTTTTTTCTTATGCATTTAAGTTCTTATATATGTTGGGTCAAACCTAGCTAAACTTCCACAAATTAAATCACTTGACTGTCTGAATGGTCCATGCATGTATAATTGATATGCATGGCAACAAGCTTTTCTCTAGTGACAATAGAATGGCATTTGTTCACCAAGACAAGAAGATAATTGAGTTTGTTGACATTATATGGTTGCCTAATTAGAGGTATTAATTAAGAATGAAATTCCCCGCTTCTTTCTTATCGCTTGCTTGTTAGGAACCCTTAATTAGCACTTTATGCCATGAATCCTTTGGAGGTTGGAGAGGGCTCAAATTCAAAGGGCAGACCATGAAATTGGTCCTTGTGGTCTTCCTTTTGTGAGACACTCCACACCGTCAAAAAGTCCCACTTGTTGGCCTATGTTGGTGCCCAATCTTAGCATACTCTCTCAACTAGTGGTGTCTTATGGACAGCATCATTTTTGTTGGGCTGTCTCTTCTTCATTTATTGGATTCCTGTGGGGGATGTTGTACATGATATGTCAGGGGTGAGCATCAAATTAAGCATATAGAATGACATCCCATTTGCATTGTATTTTCCATTTCAAATGCAAGTAAACTATATATATATATATGAAGAAGTCATTGATATTTAATTTTATTCATAGTGGATATTTTTATTTCTTATTTTTTGAACAAAACGAAGCATGGCACTAGTTATGATTGCTTATCGATTATCTAAGAATTAATTTATTAACCCAGTCATGCATGTGTCACATAAGACAATAAAAGTCCTGTCATGTATGTGCATATATATATACTCAGAAGAAGATTTTTAGAAATCAAAATGATTGAGCTAATAAACTCTCTTTATAATACAACCTTGGAGAAGAGAGATACAATAACATCACACAAAAGATTCAAAAGATCGATCCGTCAGATTCATTTAAACAATATTGTAAACGGTATTTAATCTGAAAAACAGTCATAAGCAATGATACTATAGAACCACCACGCACGGCTATAGTACTTTCAATGCATAGTTCTAGCTATAGTCCATCACCGAGGTAACAATGCCAATTGTCATCACTCCCCTCATAATTTGTTTTCAAGCATAAATGGTCCCAGCAGGTGCCGTGTTGCGTGTAAGTTTGGTCTTTCAAAAATTAAAAAGAAAAAACTAAGTTTGGAAGATTGTAGGATACACAAATGCTAGCTGCTTAATTAAGAATAGTAATTAATTTAAATCTTAGAGCAACACAGCAAAGAAGAAATTAATGAGAAAGATAATGGAGATTCATATGGACATGTTTGCTGAGCATTGGAAGGCGACTACTGGAGTACTTTTTTTTTTTTTTTTCTCCACTCAAGTCTTTATTCTTTTTTGACACTATTAATTTACTGATAATTATGTTTATTTTTTATCAATCGTCCCTGCATCATATATCACTAGTGGTTTCCTAATATTAATGGCGAAGTATATATATATATAGTAGCTATAAATGGTACGGTTTTTCTCTTGAAAATAAAATTTAACGTCCATGTGAAGATTAATGACAAATAAATCTGAAGTAAAACAAAATCAATATGAAAGAGATAAAAGAGAGCGTGCATATACTAGATGGAGTCAACATTTGTGCATTTTGAATAGTATGTAGAAAGGGAGATGCATGCATGCATGCATGTGTTCCTTCTTGTGGTAGCGTTCTGCACCAATATATTATGGTGACAGGGCAATGTATCGCATACAATTAATTAATGTTTTTATATATTTGTCTTCATATATCGAAGCTTGGATTTATGAGCAAGACACCTCAATCTCTTGCTTGCAATCTTAAGCATGTATTTAATCATTATTTCAAAGCATATCGGTACACGCACTTTATCAAACAAAAGGTTAAGAAGACCCGTTTCCACTACAACGATATATTGACAAGAAGAAGAATTTTGAGGCATGCATGCATGTAATTAATGTATGAGCAGCAGCACCAGGACCAGCACCAGCACCAGCACCAGCAGAAGGACGTACAGAAAATTAAAAGAGATCTAGCTAGTTAGCAAATTCTTTTTCTTTCCTGCAGGTTCCAACTCCGGTCAACCTCCGGCGATGCATTTATTGAGCGGCATGACTTTTTATCATGCCATCATATTCATGAGATCCAGACGGATCAAACATTGACCATTCATTATCTTTGGCTTTTGACTTTTCCTCATGTGCCGACAATATTCTTTCTTGTCATTGCTTGGCTTTTCTTATGATCACATCCTCCTTTTTTTTATTTTTTTGAGAACTGAAATTAATTTTTTGATGTAATTTCTTTATAAAATCATTCAACATGTGAGCTAGATAGGATGCTCATACATGCTTCAATTTCTTTAATTGCAGTGATATATATATATATATATATATATATATATATATATATATATATGAATTTACATCCTCTATGGACATCCATAGATAAAAAATCTGTGGATGTTCAATTTTTAGTCGTTGGATCTTAATCCAACAACCGACATTGATTACTATACATCATTATTTCAAATAGTAACTACTATATATATATATATATATATATATATATATATAACCTGGAAACGAAAGAAGAAATGAAGCATGCATGCATGCATGACCAAAGAGTACAGCTGCGACATGTTTAATGCCCTTAATTTCTAAAGTAATTGGCAAACCCCATGAAACAACATGTCGGATCCATACCTGACTTAGTTTGGATGGGAAAGGAAGAGTTATGTTAAGTACTCATCCAACATTTACCTAACCTGTTAAATCATAGGCATGCGCGCATAGATATATACACGGCCCAAGGGTTTGCTTTTTCTTAGGCTTCTTTCCTTATGGGCCTAGTTAAGCGCCTTTTGTTTCATGCTTTATGTTTCATGTTTCATTTTATATACTTTTTCGATTTTAACAAATATATAGATCTTTAATTACATCTTCAACATATTATTACTCCTTTCTGATGTTTGAGAGCTAATCCAATCTAATTGATTTTCACTTTCTCTTCTTTTAATTGATTTGCTGGTGTCATGTGATATATATATAATAGATTTAGATTACGGGAAAAACGCCATTAATCATGCATCTAGTCCTAATTAAACAAATTAAGGACACTTGGTTG
Source organism: Dioscorea dumetorum (assembly GCA_902712375.1). Taxonomy (NCBI): domain Eukaryota; kingdom Viridiplantae; phylum Streptophyta; class Magnoliopsida; order Dioscoreales; family Dioscoreaceae; genus Dioscorea; species Dioscorea dumetorum. The sequence continues at coordinate 17,953 of CACTHL010000823.1, read as the reverse complement.
GTGGTAGAATATATTCATGGGAATTGAAGGATATATGTTATGAAAAATAAAAGCTTTCCAAATGATAATACAATGAACAGTATATATAACGAGCTGCACATCATCAATTGGGAACAATTTGCTGCCTTACATCATGAATGATATGGATCAATGTTATCAGGTAAATTAATGGATAATGAAGACTTAGTCTAGCTAGTTAATTTGTCATTTGTTATCATCCAATAAGCCAGGGACCTTTTATCTAAGTAGTTGCGATGTTTATCTTATTGTTCCAGTTTGTTAACCAGATCTTATCTAATTGTGATTTTTATCTTATTGGTTTTAATTTGCAACTATTTAATTAAATGGCGACTAATGCTCTTAGTGGAAATCATGGAATGAAATTAGCACCAAATCTTCCTCATGTTTTCCTTCTCTTCTTCATCTAATTAAATTTTTATCCTATCACATTTGTGAACAATGAACATGTGCTTTAATTTATTGTTCAATTTTTTACTTCTATATATGTCTATGGTAGACTTTTATTTTTATCAGCAATTTCTTCCTTTTGAGCAAACAATACTTGCTGCTATTTAATAAACCTCATTTAAATTCTCTTATTATATATCTTTCAACCAAGATTTCTATTATCACAATACTAACTAATTAATCTCTATTATTCCAACTGTCTACTAAAGTTAATTCCTTTGATATATTAATCACACATTTTAATCCAATCTACCTTGCTTGGGATTAATATTAATTAGACAAACTATTCTTCTTTCATGCGATGAAATGATTCTGCTTCTTAGTCGTTATTATACGTCTGACGAAGCATATTGTAAGATAAATCACTCGTCATTAGCGGTAAAACACATTCTTTTATCAATCGTGAACCAATTAATTGTTGAATATTTGTAGCTTACGAAGAGTAAAATTGGGCAAGTAGTTCTGGCTAATTAAAGTGCCACTTGATGATATATGATGATGACGATGATGATGATGATGATGTTGTTGATCTAATTCTTCAAATCCTTATATATGGCCATGAGTTTTATTTAAAAAATATATCACTGCAGCAGTGCAGACTATAGAGTCTACAATGCCATCGAAGAATTTCATGATAAGCATATTGAATTTGAAGACTACTTCAGAAAAGAGCAAAGGGAGCAACTGAAACCTTAATACTGCAACACATTATGTATAAATCACATTAAGTATAAGAGTTAAGCAAATTTTAATACAATATATACATGTCATAAAGTATCAAGGCCATGTCTCTAAATCTTACACTAAAGGTGGCAACTCTGATACCTTGATTACATATTAATTATTATGAAACAAGCTTGCAGATCGAAGAAGACTTAATTCAAGAGACGTTATCCAAACGTGGCCATTGATATAATTATGCACTGTAGATCATTTTCAAAAGTTGAGCATGAAGGCATTAGGGATCATTTTTTATTTGAAAGGTGATGTTAAATTCTGTATACCAGAGGAACTCTGCTAAAGCTAATCCTTTGTAGTTTACTAAACAAGGGAAAAGTAATTGAAAGTTTTTTAAAGAAAAATTCACTAGAATATATATGTCTCTTGAGTAAGATGTATAATCATCATGCTGCTGATGAAGGTCGTTTCTATTTGAATCCACTGGAAATTGCGATGAGTCATGAGAGAGTTCCATTTTTTAATAAACCATATTAGTTCTGCATTTATATATATATATATATATAATTTTGATTTTAGGAGAAAAAAATCATCAACTCAACAAAAAAAAAAATAAATATACTACTATTGTTTATATAAAAGTTGGGATGTGTTCCACAAAAAAATAATTAGATATTTGATAAACTGTAAAGAACTTGCTACTTTGTCACTCAAACAACTAATATGATAATTTATCTACTTCGCAAACCATGCATGAACTATTATATTTCAATATGATAGTTAATATTTTTATATATGAATAGTTAGGCCATGAATATACACACACTAGATGAGCAGGCAATTATTGGATAAAGCTCTCCATGCAATAATTTCCACACAAATATTTTAACAAAAAAACATATTTCCAAATTTCAGCATTTTAAATTCCAAAGATTGGTTATTGTCAACAGTTACAGAAGCAAGTCAATGAAAATGGGGTTGATTGTCACATAGTCAGATTAATTCTTGCAAAAAACTCTTCATGATTGGAGAGAGTTTGATTCAGAGGCGTGGACATATTTTTCAGTGTTAGGAGTGTGAGTAGTAGTAAGTGGTTGTGTGATGAAGGTAGTGAAAACGTTGCCCTTTCAGGGGAAATTCTACAACCACCACAAGAAAGTCATCTTCCATACAAACTCTATCTTCCTCTGAATCTCTCTTGCCCACAATTCCACAAAAATCATGGCCCAATCCCCATATCCAACTGTTTCACGTCTCACCAATTCCCCATGGCATTGCAATCCAACATTTTCTCTACCTGCTCTCTTCCCCGGTCTCTTCCTGTCTCCATAATCCCTTCAAAAGCTCTCCATGTCCGATGTGGATCCAGCATTGATGGCCAAGAGGTAAAACCCCAATCCTATATCTTTGAGAACTTTATGGTTCTAGTCGTTTTTGGGTTTTTGCTTCGGAATTAGTAGCGGAAATAATGATAAATTCGCAACTGGGGATGGCTGTCGTTGCAGGAGTATTTGATTGATGCTCCTGTATCTGCTGGAGATGGATTTTCTTTTACCGGAGGTTTGATTTCTTATTCTCACGTTCTCATCTTTTTTTTTTCCTTTTTTCTGTTGGATTCATTTTCCTGTTAAAGTTTAAGCCTTTCTCTTTTTATCAGAAAGGATTGTTTGGTTATCTCTGCTGAACATTAGGAATTCAAATCATTGAGCAGGAAAGTATTCAGATGGACCTAGTCGATCAGATGAGTGGTTTGCTCAGGGCAAGATTGTGAGCACATTCTTTATCTTCTGTTCTTGCTTTCTTTGGAAGCTACACTTAGACTTCAATTTGAATAGTCATTTTTAATGCTCTATCATAAACCAAGTTTTTTGAAAGGAACTTTAGATTTTCTTTTTGTTTGCGATATCTCATAGGAAGGCTATCAGAAATTGAATATTATATGATTATGTTGTTTTTGTGAGATCTAGGATGAAACATGATCAGAAACACATTTTGGAAATGAATTGGGGGAAACTAGCACAAGTTTAAAGAGGGCAGATTTTTTTTTTTTCCCATCACATTTATCAAACTTTGGATAAAGTGTGAGTAGTGAAAGTTGAAGGACATGAAGTCACTTCCGTTTGTTGTATCACACTCAAGCATTTTTGTGAACTTTGATGGAAGTTTAGGGGAAAAAAATAATGCTATTTCTCATGTCATAGTTCATAGGAATTTTTCACATTGTAAAGGACTCCAAAGACAAAAGGGTCATTGTAGAGAGCATATGAGAATATTAAATGGCTATAGTTATTCATTTTTTTTTTTTTGGTTCATACTGATGACATAATTTCTGCATGTATTGAGCTTTTGGCTCTCATCCTAATCAATAATTTAAGCACGAAACGTAGAGATTTGTAGCAAATTCTTCCAGTCCTTTACACTTAGCCATCGACAAATGGTCACTGACACGTCACATGCCTGGTAAAAAATGTTAGGAAATTCTGTTGAAACTTCAGATACCACTTTGGTTGGCACAGAAATATGAAAATTGATTACAATTATTAATAAGGTCACAATCTTTTGAATTTATTACTTGATTCTTTGTGCTATAGGAGAATTTTCATATTCAGTGAGGTCTGTTTTGCTGCACTCAGTAAAGTTGCTTGTTCACACCTTAGCGTTTCAGGTTCAAGATGAGAAATTTGCCTCCCTCACATGTAAAATGTCTACATGTAAGACATCACAAACATCTTGACTGAAAGCACCTTTGGAACAGATTGGCCTTTATAATCTTTTGAGTTATGTGATTTGATTGTTTAAAGATAATTAATTGAAGTTATCTTCTAAATGGGTTTATATTTCAAGGAATTTTCAAATTCATGGTCAAACATTATAAAATTTGGTTTACATTTTTAGACAAGAAAGCATCTGGTAATTTGATCTTCACCCAATGTTTATCTATCCTATGTGAGCTCGTAAATACTTGTCCATATTATTATATGTTTTCTAGCAAAATAAGGAAATAGCAGTTAGCAATATTGATTTCCCAATTCTCATTTTGTGACTTTCCTTAAGTTAGTAAAATTTTAAAACTCCAAATAGAGAAGTGAATTAGTGCTAACTTGTGCTAAACAATTATTTATCATCACTTCTATTTGGACTGCAACATTCCTAATGAATTTTAGGAACTGATTCATAAATTCAATTGTTAAAAAGAAAATATGGTTATAGTTGACAGGTCATTGATAGTATATTTCATGAAATGGATTACACCAATATTATTACACCGATATTTCTAATGAAACTTTCTGATGATAAAGTGTTCGGTGCCACATAGGTTTCCATATATGTAATTGGTAATTGTTTTTCATATTCCATAACTGAAAAACTTTAGATTTCGGATTCTCTTGTTTTTCCTTTTTTTGTGCATGACATTGTATACTGGAACACAATTAGATAAAAGCTCATCCTGTGCATAGCAGCCGAGGGAAGGCAAAGGATCCAATTTTTGGTCTTAAAATGGGTGCTGAATCACAATCTTCAGATGATGCTTTCAGGTGATTTAGATTACCTGTATGGTTATGAAGCATCACCTTTTTTTGGAGTTAACTCAGGAAACCGACAAGGTTGGAGTCCTGGTAAATAAATTATAGGTCCTCCTGATAGGAAAAAGTCATGGGATTCTCAAATGGTTTGGATCATTTTCTTACTATTTCATTCTTGTTATTTCTCTTTAGATGGTTTTGTGTTGAGGCAGGAAATTCTTCCAATCCAAGGGTCATTCTGATTCATGGCTTTCCATCACAGGTATTATTTTAAGATGTGATCTGTGGTTTCTATCTAAGAAATAAACTTGAATGTATGCTAATAACATGCTATGACTTAAATATTGGAGTTACTTTTGCTTTTCTATCAGTTATGGAGCTTTGCAGCATCAATTTGTTTTATATACTACACTTTGTTATATTTGCTAAAGATTATTCTGTAGTAGAAAAAGTGGACTTGGATAAAGTTTAACCCATGTGGAATTTAGGGAAATAGTTCAAAAAGTTAAGGACAAAATTTACCGAAATAATCATGAAATGCTACGATTTGATGAAATATAACAGATTTTAGATTATAAATTATGCTTCTTTGTTTCTTTTAAAAACCAGCTCGAATATGATCTTGCGGTATCTTGGAAATTAGATCTAAAATCATAAATTTATTCTTATTAAGTCCTTCTTTATACAGTATCCTTCACCAATTTTTTCGTTCTCAATATGACACTGTTATTAACTGTAATTACAGAATGTATAATAGATTCTGGACTCAATTTTCTATTCCTTTTGGCTCACTAAATCAAGAAAACCCTTTAAAGAATCTAGTACCATTCAGGTTATATCTCAAGTTACTTGATTTTGTCTGTAAAGCCTTGCTAGGATTCTTTAGAACCGCTTAGGTTTCTATGCAACAAATAGTCGTGGATATGGAATTTATAAAGTAAACATTTATTGAAGATCTAATGCAATACTAGAGCAAAACTGTGTCATATTTCTTTTCGTTCTCAATATGGGTTAAACTTTGTCCCCGTAAATAGTCGTGGATATAAAGTTACTTGACTTATGCCAGATTCACACGTGCTTGTTCATCTTGTCATTCGTGCTTTCATGTTTTGCACAATTCACTATCAGAGTTTAGAAAAAAAAAACCCATGATAGGAATGCAGAGCAAACCAAAAGTTGAGCATAAAGGAAGTGACATGATCTTTTGGAAACATGATGGAATTGTTGGGTCTTTCCAGCTGGCTAAAGTTGAAGGAGGTGCAGAATTTCCAGTGCTTGTGAACTTAGGTGATGAGTATTAATTTTGATGATAGAGATGATTGAGACTTGGGAGGTTCAATAAAGGGGTGTTCTTTCAAAGAATTTTTTTTTCCCATTTGTTAAATTCGGAGAACTTAGAACTGGCCTTTGTGATTTACTTGGGGAAATTCTTTTTTCCTCAGAGTAAAGCATCAATCTTTGATAATTATATTCTTAAAATATAAAACTTCATTAACTGCTCTGTTTTTGGCCTTGGTTTGCAGTTTGTGTGAAATGAGTGGGATGTTGAAAACCCTCTTTTTTTCTTTCCTTTCCTTTTTTCCCCCCTTTTGTTATCTTTTTGGGATGTGCTTTTACATTGCTTGTTTTGAGATCTTACCCGTAATATCTTTTCTTTGCCATTGAAACTCTGACCATGGTTTGATATTGACAGCCTATTACTTGCTGGACATATGTAGAAATTCCAATGGTAGATAAGCTTGGGCTGCTTGTCATCTCACGTTGATCCATTGTTTGTATTTTATTTCCTTCTATGTTGTTCACTACCTTTGTGTCTTACCCATTCTTCTCAAAATGATAAAATGATTCACTTCCTTATTTTATTTAGTAAGTTGGATTCTATTAGACATCCCTTTGAGAATCTCTCAACTTTCCTTCTCGGTTATATCCTATTTTGGTATCTAACCATTAATTTATCCTCTTCTACAACTATGGTGAGCAATAAACTTGCCACTATTCTTCTTTTGCCACTAAATTTTTCTATGAATGCATATTGATTATATCATGAGAGCTAATTATCATTTCAATGGTCAGTCCTACTGTGCTTTAAGTTTATTTATTTTTTGTCAAAGACCAATCAATAAAATGTTCTATGGAAGTATTCAATTCCAAGGGCTTCGTCATGCTTTATCATGCTATTGCCATTTTATTCATTCAATCATGTTAGGTTGTCTGTATTTAGATCTGTGGCTATGATGAAAAGTAATATTTGCCCAATTTGCTAACTTTTATAGGTTGCAATCTTTGATTGACAGTCATATTCATTTCGTAAAGTTCTTCCTATACTTTCTGAGGATTCCCATGCCGTTGCTTTTGATTGGCTCGGTAATGTCCTACAACCTACCACTTATGTATATAAATTAATACCTACTTAAGTATGCAGTTTTTGCAATGCCAATATTATCATCATTTTATATTGTATTTAACACCTGACATCATTTGATTTTTATCTACCTCAAATTAAATCTAATAAAAAAATATTCTTGTTTCGTATCTTTTATCATGTTAGTAAGATTTCACTGTAAATGTATATTAAGGCTTTTCTTATAATTTCAAAATTTTATGATAAGCTAGTCACATTTTCGAACTCTTGATAGCTCCTATTAGAATGATACTCCATCTCCTTGCCAACTCCAAATTAGAAGAAACGACCTATCTGTTTTATCTAACCAGGGAGAACACTACTCTCTAACACATTTTTATCTTTACACCCTTCTATTTCACACTACACACACACACATATTCCATTTTACAGGAAAGATATAGCTATCACATTTTCATGGGTTGCCCAAATCTCATATCCCATCTTGTTAGCTAAGAGTGTAACTGGTAAATGAGTACTTTACAAGGAAAATATCCAAGCAAGGTTCCTTACTGCAGAGGCATTGTATTCCATTGGCAATTGATTGTTGTTTAGATAGCCTATACTTTTCTTCCCTCGAGGCAGAGTAAAAGTTATCTAATTGGGGAGATCTCAGCTGATTAAATTGATATTAGTTTCTGTGAGGCAAGGTGTATGCAAAACAAAGGTTAATATCAATCTCTGCAAAAAGCGCGCCTGGTTCTGACCTAAATTTTGGTGCACTCTTCTTATGGGCAGTACCTAAGTGATACATTTATTTGTATTCTATGTTCCATACGCCCTTCTTTCTTTTCTTTTTTGTATTTTTTTCGGTTATCCACCTAACTTTCCAATTAAATTATCTGTTCTTTTTTCATTTCATGCCTTTTTCTCCACTTATTTGTTTCATTTCACGCGGAGCAATCAATGAAACATCGTTTTTTTTGTCTCCAATATTTGCTTATTGATGATTTTTTTTCCCTTCTTTGTTAGGTTTTGGGTTTTCAGATAAGCCTCAGCCAAAATACGGTTTTGATTACACATTTGATGGTAAGTAACTGTGAAACAAGTAAATTGATTCTGTCAACGTTTAATGAGTGATTAAATGAATTTTTTTCTGCCTACTAAAGTGCTTTTTGTCTATGTTGAAGAATATGTGTCAGCCTTGGAATCTCTGGTTGAGAAGCTTGCAGTAGATAAATTCTCTCTTGTTGTTCAAGTAAGTTTTGCCTTTTCCACATGACATATGACGGACAACTTTCAATTATTTCCTTGAAATAAACCATGGACTGAAGTGATATCAGAATTCTTCCTAGGGTTACTTTGCTCCAATAGTTTTGAAATACGCCAGCAATCATCAAGAAAATTTGAGACATCTTATACTAATCAATCCCCCTGTAAGAAAGTTTCCATCTTGAACTGATTGTGAATTCTTTATTCCTCTACTATCTTGTTAAGATCTAAACTTATTCTATTCAAGGTTTTCAATGGATAATGGTACCATTTCTCTTTCACATTTAGTTGACAGAGAAGCATGCAACGCTGCCATCAACCTTGTCCATCTTTAGCAATTTCTTGCTGGGTGAGATTTTCTCCCAGGTTAGAGAACATACTGTTTATTCAAAATTCTTTCTTGCCTAAGCATTCATTCTTGTCCTGAGAAGTATTTAAAAGCTGATTTCATTCATTAAAGAAATTCTTATGTTTCTTGTTCCAGGATCCTCTCAGAGCTAGTGATAAAGCTTTGACCAGCTCTGGTCCATACATGATGAAAGAGGAAGATGCAATGGTTTATAGAAGACCATATCTTACTTCTGGTTCTTCTGGTTTCGCATTAAGTGCAATAAGTAGAGCTATGAAGAAGGATTTGAGGGTGAGGCTTGACCTTTTGGGTCAATCTTCTGACTCTGCTTTTAAAATTTCTGTCAGTTCATGTCTTGGCTCAAATGAATCACTTTGAATTATATTTTGGAATTCTCATGTTGTGCTTTGTGCTCTTGATTGCATTGCTTAAGTTGTCATTATTCCAGAAATTTTCTTTGAACAATTTTGTCATGGCAGAATTATGTTGAAGCAATGAAGAAATTGTTAATCAGTGAGACATGGAAAATCCCCACGACGGTATGTTGGGGTATGAGAGACCGCTGGCTTAGCTATGATGGTGTTGAAGATTTTTGCAAGATTTCAAATTCAAAACTAGTAGAGCTGCGAATGGTTTGGACTTCTCCTCCTTTATTTCTTCGCTTCATAAAATATGCTAATTTTGAGGGAAAAGTAATGGTTTTTTTCTTTTTTTTCTTAATATATATGTTGAAAGCAATAAATGCCACCGCAGGTATAATATTTTTTATAAATAGTGATGGCCATGACATTGAACGCAATTAGAAATGATTTGGCAAGTATTATACAACTAATTGAATTCTATGTTTTCATCGACTCACCGTGTGTCAATTATCTCTCATCAAACTAGTAACTGGTTGTGCCCTTTGGTTATTTTGCTCATTGAGCATGTGACATCAACTTATCTACTCTGATCTTTATTAGAAGTTCACATAGCTTACAATTGAGGGAAAAATTTTGATTTCATTTACTTCCATTTGCTAAACGGTATATATTTGTTTTGGAATAGTAAACGCAATATTAATCTTTTGTTTTTATCTCTTTGCACTTTTCTCTTCCTTTATTATTTTGTATATTGCAGCCCTGCAAGCCTTAGATCTCATTTATTGATGCATTGCTGATTCTAGAGTGAATTTGGTTGGTCCATCTAGCCTTCGATTGCAAACAAAACCATGAATAAATTCCTGAGCTTGGTGTTATGAATGAATCCCCTTCCTGCAAATACCAACCAAACTCCACACCGGCAAAGAGCTTACAGCCCAAACTTCATTGAAATAACACTGAAATACAGTCTTCAAACTTAACAGGAAAATGATAATCCGTGAAGAAAAGAACAGTAAGTTCTAATACTCAACAACCAGAATAATAAAACAGAGTTCAAGCTCTACTTGTTATTATAGATAGAAAAATTAAACTACCAAGGTGTGTCGGAGCCTACACCCGGTCCTCCTTCCCCCAGCTTCCGCTGCAGGGCATCACTTTCTTCCAGAAAATTCTTGCCTTCTTTCCTCCTCTCTCCCTCCTTATATCTTCCCTCCTTCCCCAGCACGTAGCTTGCCAGCCTTGAGCTTCTCTTCCTTTCTCTGGAGATTCTCCCATTCTTTATCTCCACCGTTGGTTGATTATTCTCCCATATCTGGCCGTCCACTTGTCCCTTCGGTACTAGCTCTTCTTTTCCCACAGATGATGCCACCTCGCCTTTTGTAACAACCTCGCCCACGTGGACACACTCCATTTGTTTTACTTGATTCTGAATCAACCCTTCCTGTGTCTCCACTTGGCCACTAAAATGAGGTTTAACATTAATCATAATTGGAAACATTACATTACCTCCCTCTTCAATTGAGACATTGTCCTCAAGGTCTAAGAAAGGATATTGCCGCTGGAGTTGTAAAAGATCTTCCCATGAGTTTTCAGAAGCTGGTAAACCATGCCATTGTACAAAGACTTGTTTCACCTGCTTGTGATGGCGCAAAATTGTCCGGGCTTGTAGTATGTAAGCTGGTTGAATTATAGGGCCTAAAGTATCGGTGGATACTGGCAATGGAGTAGTAGCAGATTCCTGGGAACCTGTAAATTTTTTTAACACCGAAACATGAAAGACAGGATGAATGCGAGCCCCTTCTGGTAAGGCCAATTTGTAGGCAACCTCCCCAATTTTCTCCAACACTTGGAAAGGCCCGAAATATTTCATACTGAGCTTGTGATTTCTTCTAAGAGATACAGATTGTTGTCTGTATGGTTGCAACTTGACTAGCACCCATTCACCAATTTCAAAGGAGACGTCTCTTATCTGAGAAGCGTTTCATCCTATCTTAGGCTTTGGATAGATTAATTTTCAATTGTTGCAGTAGCTTGTCTCTCCTTGATAACCAGTCAGACACAGGTGTAGGATCCTCACCAACTTGAACATAAGTCAATAGGGGTGATGGTGGTTCCCAGCCATATACTTCTTGAAAAGGGGACATACCCAAGCTTGTGTGAAATGCAGTGTTGTATGAGTATTTGGCCCAAGGTAGTAATTCCACCCAAGATTTAGAATTATCAGCAACGAAGCATCTAAGGTAATGTTCTAGGCACTTATTCAAGGCTTTGGTCTGACCATCAATTTCAGGGTGATAGGTAGAAGACATTGTTAATGAAGGGCCCATTTTACTAAACAAGTGCTACCAGAATTTGTTGGTAAATGTCTTGTCCCGATCAGAAACAATCGTTATGGGAATGCCATGTAACTTGATGATGTTGTGGATAAAAGATTCAACCACCATTTGACTAGTAAATTCTGCCCGGAGAGGCATGAAATGTGGCCATATTTAGATAACTTGATGATGTTTTCAATTTAGATTTTTCTTTACATGACTATTGTTTGCACTTCAAGAGAAATCTCCATGTTTTTATGTGCCACATCATTATCGTACGTGTCAAATGATGCCAACTATAAAGTCTGAACTCTAATATATATAATTTAATATTATCTTAGGGGAATATTGGAGTAGATATCTACCGTTATCACTTGAATAAAGGAAAGTATAGTATTCAAGAAGTATATTAATTTCCTTTTTATTTTATTTAATTGCTTGGATAAACACCAAAATTTGATTGTTGAATTACTTATTTGATGGACTTGCAGGCAGGTCATCATGCCCAAGAGGACTGTGGAGAAGAACTTGCAAACTTAATTTCCCAAATTATCAGCGAAGGGAAATGAATCATTCTGATTGCCGTGTAATGCAATGCTGGTTATTTTAAGGATTAAAAGGCCTGGCACTACATAATGTGCAATTGTGCATGTATGATGTTGAGGCTTCATCGGATGGCATATGAAACCTTAGCTGTTGTCTTTGGGAAGCTAATGTGCAATATTAATAATATAAATAAACAATAGCTATATTATTATATTGACAATATATAGGCGAATCTGATAAATGAACTAGTTTGGTGTTACAAAGGAACAATATTTACTTGTACTAAGGGCGTGTTTCATTCGCCGAAGTGGAGATCAAAATGATTAAAATGGGAGATGATGTGATATTTTTATTTGTTTGATTCACCGAAGTATAAACCGAAGTGGGGAAATGGGTACTTTCTAAACCTCTCACTTCACTCTTTGATTTCGGGAATTATTTTTTCGAAGTGACACTTCGGCATTCAACGCCACCCATTTTGTATGTTTTTATAAATCTTTTATTATTTTTACTAATTTTTTTATTATTTATTATTTATTTATTTATTTTTTAAAATTTTTAAAATTTTAAATTTTTCAATAAAATTAAGATTTTAATTAAAAAAAACCTACATTACATCAAATATAATAAATAATTTTTTAAAACTTTATTTTTATTTTTTTATTCTTTATAAAAATAAAAGAATTCATAATTTAACATTTTTTTCTACTAAACACATGGAATTAAAGACTTCTAAATAAAAATTTTATTTCAATTGAAATTATACTTTTTAGATTTTTATTATTTTAGTAGATTATTTCCGAATCAAACACACCCATGAGGATTGATGAGATGTATGCTTGAAGCTACTTGGCCAACAGGATTATTTTATTGGAGGAATCAGATGATGCTCAAGAACATTCAAAAAATTATACTGTGTCATTGCCACCATTATCTATTGAGTTAACCACTCATTATCTTTGACATCAAATCAAGATCAAATCTGCAGAGCTGCAGCACTGCAAATCCAACAATCGACAAATTAATAGATTACTCTAGTTCTCTCGTAGAGTTGTCTGTCTCTGGATCATCAATTTATTGTGTGTGTATATATAAATCCAATATTTGTTGTTTCGCCAGTTGAGAAATTTTGTCTATGATGCCAGTTGAGACACTAAAAATTATAGTGGTGGATGTAGATTTATTAACATGAGATGAAATTACTATTAGATTAAAAATATTATATGCCTGAAAATGTAGGAGATAATTTGATTAAAAAAAATCTACTAGTCTATGTCACACACATATATACATAGCACATTAGATATATATATGGATATGCATAAATATATACATATACATATACATATATTTATATTTTATAAAGTTTAATATATATATATTTTAAAAATTAATTTGTAATCGGAAGAGTAGATTTGTCCAAAAAATGTTTTTTGAAATGAGCGCCACTCAGTGGTCTAAAATAGGCACTAGTTTGGGGGAAATATTGCCAAGTTTTTTAGAATATTTTATTGTTAGTAAATTTAATTACCATAAATATTAATATTTTATTCTAAATGTGTACCCTTAACAACCAATAATGTTTTCATATTAGTACCCGAAACAAATTAAAGGCTTCTAAAAGTACAGTTAATCAATTTTTATTGAAAAAAAAAATGAGAATGGCATATGCGTTTGCTTATTTCATTTGGGTTCCATGGAAAAGATCATCGATCGGTACCATATATATTGAACTATGTAAATAGCATAGCCCCCCAAAGGGAAATAAGAATTGTGTGCCGTCCCTTGTGGAATCTCAAGCTGCGTCTCTATCTATAACTTAATTAAATTAATTATCATATAAAACAATATTATAAGCATTGTTAGTGGCCATTAAAAAAAAAAGTTTGATGCATGTCCTAGTCATCGATCAAAGTGTGCAAAATGAACCTTTAAATGGAAATACCAAACAATGAATATATATATATATATATATATATATATATATGTTGATGCGCATACATGGTCAAATGTTAGTTTATAATCATGAAGAGAAGCTCTTAGTTAATTACGTACTCCAATTTTAGAAAGAGTAACTGTTGAATGCTTTACTCGTGGCACAACAATGTCCATCTAAAGTGCACAATTAGATAGATGTCTTGTAATAAAACACCACTTTGAGTTCAACTCCATAAATTAACGGGTTTTTAGTGCTAAAAGGCTTGTCACACAACTAGCTGTAAGCCTCTTTATTATAATCACGATTCATCAACATCTAAATTAAAAAAAGTTTTTCCAGGTGCATGAGATGACATACATAGAGATGTGGACTCTAGGTGGAGACATGATAGGATGACTAAGCGCATTGCACCAAAAAAAAAAAAAAAAAACAGAAAAATAGGGAGAGAGAAATTAATTACGACACTAAGAGACAAACATGGAAAGATCTCGAAACTTATTGCAGCTATGAGAAAACATTAATCAATCCTGCAATCTTAGTCAAGGTGTTGCATCAAGTCTGGAACAATCATGCAAGTAGAACACTGAACAATTCTTGTATTTTTCTAACCATGGGGAGGGAATATATATAATACATGATTGGTTATTTGGAACTATTCCTCTGAAAAGGTTGTCTGCACATTGATTAATGTAAAAAATCTGTTGAGAAAAAGATGACCACTTCTTTTATATATATATGTGTGTGTGTGATTTTCTGATGAAAAAGACTAAAAAAGAATTGATTCCTTTAATGTATTATTGTTATCTACTGATGATCTTATATATGGTGGCCAGCTGAAGTGTGTAGATGAATTTTGAACTTTTCGAATACACAAGAAGAATGAAACTAAAAATGAGCGCTATATATATATATATATATAGTTGTTATTTTACTTATGATTTTGAAATATATATAATAGTTTTATTTTAAATTTCATAATTGCAATGAATTTTTTATTTGAAAAATAGATAAATCAGTTAAATAGATTAAGATTGGGGTGAAATTTTCAATTGGTGATATAAATTAATTTGTAAAATCACTATTCCAGAAATTATATTCAAAATTAAAAAAAATGCAAAAAAAACCTCAATATTTCAATAGTAGTGAATACCCCCGAAAATATATTTATCCACTCCATATGCATTGAAGGATTGGATGGTTTACAGAAGTACAAGTACTGCTAGCTAGATAGCTATATACTTGTAAAAGGTCGGCTAATAGATATCTATGAAAATAGTTAATGCTTGGAGAGTTAGAAAGTAGAGATGGATCATGGACAAGAGACAGACATCAGCTGCCATTTAATAGGAAAGCATGTATTCCATATATATTCTCCAAATCAGGTGCTTCTCCCGACATTATTTTATACACTGTCTATTTGAATAAAAAAAAAAACCATAAATAAAATAAAAGTTACTAAACACACCAGCACCACCAGCACCACCACCAACAACATGCACCGTGTAGTGTTTAGTGGCGTGGAATAAACCACTGAACATCATTCCTTATTCCAAGTTTACTACCATGCACTAATATATACTCTCCATGCACTCTAACGTAGACATACCATCTTCGCACTGTCTATATATTTTCATGCTAATTAATCATCCGCATCTTAGATAACACCCTAAACAGGCCGCCGCCGCCACCACCACCACCACCACCACCACCTTATATAAACAAAGTGCTAGAAAAAACATCTCCGTATCATATATATATATATACATATATAATTAGTTATATATACCAATTTCATGATGATAGTGTTAGGAGATATATACAAGGTGGTGGTGGCGGTGGCTCCACTCTACATGGCGCTTGGCCTCGGCTATGGCTCTGTCAGGTGGTGGCACATCTTCACACCAGAGCAATGCAAGGCGATAAATCTTCTCGTCTCTTACTTCACCCTTCCCTTCTTCACCTTTGAGTTCACTATCCATGCCGATCCTTTCTTGATGAATTACCGATTTATCTTGGCCGATGTCATCTCTAAGCTAGTAATTGTCTCCATTCTCTTTGCATGGGCTAAATGCAGCAGCAAAGGGAGCTACTGCTGGTCCATTACCACCTTCTCTTTGTCCACTCTCACAAACTCACTTGTTGTAGGGGTGCCCATGCTCAATGCTATGTATGGGCCCTCTGCGCAGGACCTTGTGGTGCAGTCCTCCATAATTCAGGGCATTGTTTGGCTTGTTCTCCTTCTCTTTGTCTTGGAGTTTAGGAAGGTGAAGATCGGTATACCGATGAAACCAGCTGCAGGTGTTGCTTCTAATCAGTCTCATGTGGTTTCAATAGATAAACCACCACCCAAGGATGTTGCTGCTGCTGCTGCTGCTGCTGCTGCTGCTGCTGCTACTGCTACTGCCAATAATAATAATGATCAAAACACAAACAGTAGTGTTGCTGATCATGAGCTTAATGTACCAAAGCCTTCTTTCTGTTCTCTTATGAGGATTATCTGGTTTAAGTTGGCCTTAAACCCTAATTCTTATGCAAGTATCATTGGTATCTCTTGGGCTTTTATTGCTAATAGGTTAGTACGTAGTTAATTATTATATATATAAATGACGTTATTAATCCTAATTAAATTATTGATATTATATATATATATAGGTGGCACTTTGAGATGCCAAGCATTATGGAAGGATCAATCTTGGTCATGTCTAAAGCTGGGACTGGCATGGCAATGTTCAGCATGGGTAGGAAAATTAATTAATATTTAATTATACTTTAATCATATTGTAATGTTGGGACATATATATATATATATCGTGAGTCTTGTTTAAATATACATGTGTATATATATTTATATATATATATGCAGGTTTGTTCATGGCGTTGCAAGAGAAGTTGGTGGCTTCTGGACCAAGCTTGATGGCGTTTGGGATGGTTATGAAGTTCATCGCCGGGCCGGCTGCCATGGCCATTGGAGCCATAGTCGTCGGTCTTCGTGGAGACGTACTCCGGATTGCCATTATTCAGGTTACATGATTCATTATTATCTAAAATTCTTTCCTAATTAATCTAACACAAAATACGTTCGTCGTTCAATTTTAGTTATTCCCTATCAAAAGATACTTATTTTAGTTCTCCAATTGAATATGAATTATTTAATATCACTGTTGACGTGAACACACGTGGATTGCACGCTTAAATTTATTAATGGAGTTAATAATTAATATCGTTCCATGTATTGATGGGAACGCTTGCGTTTAAGATTCAACAAACACTTTCCAATTAAATGGGGGTCTTTTGACTTTCCAATTTGATCTCCTGTGCTTCCTTGATCATCACCGATTTAAGAAACTGATTCTTATGAAATATTTATTTATAATCTTTTTGCAGGCTGCATTGCCACAGTCCATAACCTCATTCATTTTCGCAAGGGACTACGGGCTGCACGCTGACGTGCTAAGCACGGCGTAAGTTTTTTTGTTATATATATGGATAAATAAAATTAAAAAAATAAATTTAATGTTATCATTAGTTTTTGTCTTTCTTAATTTTTCAGGGTTATCTTTGGGATGCTGGTTTCATTACCGGTGCTGGTAGCATACTATGTCTTGTTTGGCCTCATAAGCTAATCATTCACTAGTCTAACTACTGGTAGTAGTGCGCCTTGAGGAATTTGTTCTTTCGGAAAGCTATTGGCAACTCTGTATTCCATACGAATGATGTCACATTATTACTTTTCTTGTTTCTAAATTAATCCAACTTTAAGATAGAATGCACAGGCTAGCTAATTTAAGCTCTTGAAACTTTGCCTAGCTAAGTGAAAATTTGCATATATATATATATATATATATATATATAAGGTTTCTTAATTGTGGGCATACTCTCCAAATTCATTATTCATGTTTCTGTCGTAAAAGATCAGATTTAATTTTCTTTTGAAAAACATTTACCCAGATTTTTTTCCCGGTTTTAGCAAAAAAAAAATATAACATAATTTTTTTAAAAAAAGTGATTATAAAATTGTATTATTTAAAAAATATTTGACTCACCAACACTTTCCTAGTGGTAAGGACCTTCGCAGTGAATGAGTTAAAATACTGTATAAATGATATTGTAAAAAAAATATTTATTCATTATTTATTAAATATTTATTCACTATTTATTA